>VDFB02189822.1:85488-264753 GCA_007258455.2 Sequoia sempervirens
AATCGCCCAAGCAGCTTGAAGAAAGGGAGTAGAAACAGGGGCCCTACTCCCCTGATCCATGAACTCAGCCAAAGAAGAAACATGCCGACAGGGTATATTCCACACCCGCCACCAAAAATTCCAAAGCTCTCAAGCATAGGGACATTGGAAGAAGAGATGAGAAGCACACTCCTCAACCTCACAACACAACACACAAAAAGAGGGACCCTGGAAACCCTGCTTGCATAAATTATCCCAAGTAAGACACCGGTTATGAACCACCAACCACATAAAAAATTGCACTTGGGCCAAGACAACTTATGCCAAACATACTTCCACCAAGGGACCAGAATATCCCCAAACAACTGTCACCCCAACTGCTTATAGCTAGTAGACACAGAGTACTTCCCAGACATATCACAGCCATCCCAAGCTAAAATATCAGGTCCCCTCAATGAATTACAAGCCCGGGAAGCCAAAAGATGAGCAAGCTCCCGCCTATCCTCCTTAGAGCCCCCAGGAGGCCACTCAGAAAGGTGCTTCCAGTGAAAAGAAACAATAGAGCCACAATGCTCAGCAATCTTGTAATGCTCAACAGTGTCCCAACTAGCAGCAGTAAAAACATCATAGAGGGGTTGAAGATGAGGAAAAGCAGAAAGAATAGGTGGGTGACCATCCCAATAATCCCACCAAAAAAGAGCTTGAGATCCCGAGTGACAGATCCAAAAAGCTGCCCGCTTAATCAACAACTGGGCTCCCACTTTCAAAGTAGACCAAATCATAGAACCACTTCCCTCCAGAGGATAGCGAGGAACCTCATGAGAAGCAACACCATGAAGATACTTATAGTTAAGAACACGGGCCCACAACTGGTGTTGATTAGTACACCAGCGCCAGTAAAGCTTCGCCGCAAGAACTTGCCCATTCAAAATGGAAGAGCGTAATCCAAAACCACCCTCCTGCTTAGGTCTACACACAGAATCCCATTTAACAAGGTTCCACTTAGAAGTCATCAAGTTGCCACCCCAAAGGAACTGCCGAGAGAGAGCATCAAATTCTCGGAGAAAATACATAGGGGCCGTTTGAACAAAACATCTGTAGATGGGAAGGGCTTGGATAACAGACTGAAGGAGGGTAACTCTAGCAGCAGTAGACAACCATCGATGGGTCCAATGAGTTACCTTCTTCCTTAACTTATCAAGCAACATCTGCCAAGAGGATCTGGGTTGACGACCAACAGCAAGAGGAATCCCCAGATAGACAAAGGGGAGAGATCCAATTTGAAACCTCAAAATAGCAGCAATCCTCCTCTGGATGGCCAAAGGAGTATTGAAGAAAAAAATAGAAGACTTCTGCTCATTAACTTTCTGACCCGAAGCAGCGAGGTAGATATCCAAAGCATGCCTAATGGATTCAGCTTCATGAAGACGAGCCAACCCCATAAGAGAGGTGTCATCCACAAACTGGAGGTGAGACAAAGTAGGAAGACCCAACCCCCACTGCCAACCATGAATCACACCAAGAGAGACCAGCAGTGCTGCACTCCAAAATTCTCCTAGCACAACAAATAGATAAGGAGAGAGTGGGTCCCCCTGACGAAGGCCCCTGGTAGCACCAAACAACTCTGAAGGTTCACCATTCACAATGATAGAAAATGAGGAGGAAGTCACACAACTCATAGTCCAACTCACCCACTCAGAAGAAAACCTAAAGGCCAACAATGATCTTTCCTGGGCTGAAACCTAGCTAACTCACCACTTTGCCAAGGTCCCAACTTGATTAAAATGCAGACTAACCTCGGAGATCATGAGGAATGGATAAATCTCAGAGGCACTCACTCCCATCCAAAATTGATGACTAAAACCTCCTTGTTCTCAAATACAGTCTGTGCAAGAAGATTTGGCCACTTCCAAAGAATCAACTTCAGACAATCTTAGCACACCACATTGCAGAGTGCAATAGGTCAAAAAAGCTCAAACCTATCAGCACCCTCCTTCTTAGGAATGAGGACTAAAAAAGTAGCATTCAGGGCCCGAAGCATCTGCTTGTTATGAAAAGATTCACAGACAACCTCCAACAAATCCAGCTTCACAATTTCCCAAAATTTCCCAAAACTCTTGGAAAAATTCAACAGGGAACCCATCAGGGCCAGGAGCCTTCCCCTTATTCATCCCAAACACAACCTCTTCCACTTCAGACAGAGTAATCGGGCGCATGAGAGAAGCATTCAACTCATCAGAGATCAAAGAAGGAATACAAGCAAGAATCCTATTCTCCTCAACCTCTGCAGGAAGAGAATCCTCTGTAAACAAAGTAGAGAAGAACAGGCGAGCTTCTCTGGATAAAGCCTTTTGCGAGGATAAAACTAATCCTTCAGAGTTGATGAGAGACGAGATATAACACTTATTCCGACGAGCCTGCACAGAGTGATGAAAGAAGGCAGTATTCCTGTCTCCCTCTTGAAGCCAGTCAATCCGAGCCTTCTGTTTCCAGAAAATCTCCTCACGAAGCTCCCACTCCTCCACAGAGTTAAGAGCCTAGGACTCAACATGCCCAAGAGCTTTTGAAAAACCAAGATCCCTAATCTGGCGAGTAATGACAGCAAGACGCTCCCGCGCTTCCCTTTTCTTAGCACGAAAATTGCCAAAACAAAGCCTATTCCATTTCTTAAGATGAAACTTAACACATTGCAGCTTCTTAACAAAAGAATACATAGCAGTACCATATGCAAGGGCTCCATCTTGCCACCACTGAGCAACAAGATTATACAAAGAAGAGTCACGAAGCCACATAAGCTGGAATTTGAAAGGAGGATTCTTTGGATTAGGGAAAGGAGAAGCTGAAAACTTAATTGGCCAATGATCAGAGCCACACGAATCAAGAATCTCAGAGCAAGTAACCACACTGCCCCCAACCCAAAAACTAGAAACAAGAAACCTGTCTAACCGCTCAGAAATCACCTCTGATCCACTCCGCCTATTATTCCAAGTAAATAAGCCATTAGAAGGTTTGACATCAACAAGAGCCAGAGAAGCCACACTAGCCCAGAATAAATCTGAAGCAGGACCCAATCTCGGCAATCCACCTCTTTTCTCTTCTAGGCACAAGATAGAATTGAAATCACCAGCTAAGATCCATGGCAAATAAGGAGCAGAAGATCTAACAAACGTGATATGGGCCCACAGCTAGCTTTTACCACGGATGTCAACCGGAGCATACACATTACTAACCAAAATAGTCTCACCAGAGTCCAAAACTGAGGCCACCATTGAAATAGAGGAGTGGCTAGAAATCCACCAGCGAGGAACAACCTTACAAGGATCCCAAAAAAGTGCCAAACCTCCAGAATTTCCTCTAGAGCCAATACACTGACACTGACCAGAAAACCAAATACGAGGAGCATACTGAAGCATGCATTCCACCTGAAGCTTAGTCTCCTACACACAAAAAATATCTGGAGAATGAACCCCAATCAAATCTTGAATAACTTTTTGATAGGAGGCGCTATTCAGCCCCCTTGCATTCCAAGAAAGAATAATCATGGGGAAGGCTGGGCAAAGTGGGCGTCCAAAGTCTTAACAGAGCCCAATTCCACCAACAACTCCCCAGTAGATTTAATCTTTTCCACATCCTTCTTGCGACCAACTTTAGAAGACTTATCAAAATTCCCCTTCTTAAGAGGGCGTTGGAGCACTCCTAGATAAGAAGCGGAACCCCTACCTTTTCCAGAAGACGACACCTCCTTAGCTAAGTCTGCTAAAATAATATCATCATTTAAACTAGTCGGAGTGTCAACAGGCCCAGACCCTCCCTCCTCCAAAGGAGGAGAAGAGTCCCTAACAACAATTTCCTGTTCCAGCCCTGTATCCATACCAGTATCCCCAGACAAGATCTCAGCAGGAATCCCCTCCTCCAAGGCCCGATTGTCCAAAACCTCAAAGCGATTGAAACCTTGCTCACTCTGCTTATCTTTAAAGGGTCACTTCTGGCCTCTCCCCTTCACTTTCGGTTTAGCAGGAAAGAAGCCATCTTTATCAAGCCCTCGCTGAGCCTTTCCCCCTTCAGCCATAGACACCTTGCTTTTATCTGCCTTCTCCACCGAAGGCCCCGATGGTGTAGAAGAAGGGACCCTGACCATTCTGGAAGTCCGAGGACACTGACGCAGAAGGTGACCATACTCATGACAAAACCGACATCGGAAAGGAAGGGACTCATAATCTAACTGTTGAATCCAAGAGGCAGCTCCAATACAAATCTCTAGAGAATCTAGCAAAGGATTATTTAAATCAATTTCAACACAGATGCGAGTGAAGGAAAATACCTTTTTATCCAAAGTATTCTGAGCAATGGCAGCAGGCTTCCCCAACAAGGCCGCTATCCGTTGCAGAATATCTTCTCTCCAGAACTCCAAAGGAAGCCATGGTAGACGAACCCATACAGGAACTCGAGAAGGCAGATCCTCAGCCGCATTGAAACCCCCATGCCAGGGTTTCATGAATAAACCCACATGATTATAAAAATACGGCCCCCCCTCAAAAACCCGATTACGATCTGAAATGCAAGAAAAATCAACCATAAAGAATCTGTTCCCCGCCACCAAAATATCAAAGTCACCTTCAACCTACCAGATATGGCGCATCCAAGACTCCAAAGCTGAGAGGGGGGCCCGAATACCCAAAAACTTACAGATCAACACGTGTTGAGTCCAATACGCAAAGTCCTCATGCACCGATTCTGGAGAGATAACCAAAACCGGACGAGCGAGACTCCGCGGCAAGCAACCATTCACTTTCTTGAGCTTGGAGCTCTCACCCACAAAAGAATTATTCATCATCGAAGCATGCATGTCCTTACCCGGAATCACCAAGCTCTCGGAGCCTTCAGCCATCAACAACCACACCTGGCACCCCAAGCCAAACCCACAAACCACCACACCCCACCAAAAGACTCCACACCTCAAAAACCCCGCAACAGACCCTCCACCACACTCCACGCCACACTCAACACGCAGCTAACCCCACACACAGAAAAAACAACCCTCGCAGCAATCCCCACACCGCACACCTCACACAGTAGCCCCACACACCAGAGAACCAACGCAGCCACCCGCAACAAAACAGAAGACACACGCAGCCAAGGAAAGAACAGACGCAGCTAAGGCATCGCTGCCCTAGCAGGGAACCACAGCGCCGAGAAATTCATTCAGACCGCATGCTCATGATTAATTGATCACCAATCTAATCAAACTATCATCTAGGGTTGTCAAAAATACACAACAATAAGAAGCCACTCAAGTAATTAAATAAAATCTCTCAAGAGATCAGTTCGTTCATCTTTATGTCCATAATAAATTTGTTACATTCAAGACATTTTCCCTTAGTTGCCTAGACTTTTTTGTTAGAGGTGATCCCACCACAGTTCATATGATGCATCTTGTGTAGGCTTTTGTCTCCTCCAGAGCAACAAAGAGCAACAAAGAGAATACTGATGATGCAGGTGCAGCTTATACATGAAACCCACTCTGTGTGTAGGCCTTTTTTCCTTTAGAACCACAAGGATTTTTGAATTGTTCTTATCTACTATGACTCTGGGACTTTTTTCAAGGTTGTTTCGTGCCAAGGTTTCTTATCTTTTTTGCCTCCAGTTATTGGTGTTACGAGATTGACAAAATATTTGACTATGATGTGCAACCAAAATGGTTTGGTAAAGAGGAACCCCTCTTTGCAATTTGTTGCATATATAACTATTGTTGTAGTTGCTTTTGTTGTTATTGCATTTATAGTTGTTGTAGGTTCTTTTGTTGTTGTAGATGCATTTGCTGCTATAGTTTATTATTCATTGTCACTTCCAGCTCTTTTGCATTTATAGTTGCAACTCCATTTATAACTTTGCTTCTATAGGTTTTTTGTTGCTATTGATTCACTTGCTACTATAGTTTGATGTTATTTTTTAATGACTTTGTGAGGCACTTTTGTGCCATTTGTAATTTTCTATTCTTCATTTAAATTAATCTCCTCTTTTCCAATAAAAATAAATTAATATTCAATATTTGTATTCTTTCTTTTTATCTTTGATTAGTCGATAAATTACTTGTGTGGACTTTTAAGTTCAAAATTCTATTATATGTTCAAATACAAAATTTCCCAGGTAGCTTACTATAATATTTGGTCTTTTATTTACTTTTTGTGTGTTATTCATGAAGCAAATTGGGGTGGTGTTGTCAATTTTATTACTTTTATGTGGTATCAATATTTAATTGATAAGGAATGTACGGTCTATTGGTGTTTTTTCCTATTGAACCTTGAAAACTTTCTAAAGGAAAACCAACTCTTATGCTCAAGGACTTCAAGATTAGGGGCCAATGAATAGGAGACAGATATACAATTTCTCCTCTGCACTTCAGGATTAGCAGGACCTATGTGGGTATCCCTATATGTAAAGTAGATAAGATCCATATAGATGAAAAGGAATTTTAGGGCTAGTTACACCCCTTGTTATTATAAATAAGTTCAGGTATGAAGCAAGAAACATAAATAAAATCTAAACTAAGAAAGTAGGGAAATGACTTTTGATTTTAAAGATTATTTCAAGGGATGGGGAAAGGAAACTGTGCTTGAGACCATTGCCTAGATTGGGCTACAGAGTCATATGTTATGCATTTTATGATGACAAGACCAAACATATTATGAAGGTCTTCTACTAGATTATCACCTTATAACAATCAAACCTCGGCAAGCCTGTTATGCAACAATACTTAATAATCAGGCTAGTAGATGATAAAATACCTATTAATGCATGGAAAGCATTTACTTCATCCCTTGGACAAATAGAAAACAAGTAAACTAATTCATAACAACAAATGTGTTTGAAAAACTTATCCAACCCTTGATTACCTAGCTTAAAATATATCATCACTCATGGTTGGAGAAAATTGCATGATAGAGTATATTCATATATGTCACAGTTCATAACACAAAGGAAATGCCAAGTAATGGCTTACAAACATAGATATTCACCGTTTAGCAATATACCTTCTGTACATAGCATCCACCTTACCAAAACACAAAACCCCCTTAGAGAGAACTAACCTCCAAACCCAAACAAAAACAACAAAATTTGCTTTTATAATGCAGGCATAACTAAGAATTGACCTTAAACCCTAACCTAATGCAACAAGTGTTATGGTAAGGATGAAATCTTATTGGTTTATAAACATTTGAAATTCCCCCCAAAACATGAGCTGCAACTCCATCCATAATGGCTTTGTCACCTCAAGCAGACACCTCATGATGATCTCTAAGAAGGCAGACCTGGTCTTCCAGGAAATCTGCAACAAAAATCGAGTGAACAAAAGATCTCTGACAAATCACACCCCTCTCTTTATTCCATGCCTTTATAATCAATCAAACTACCTTAGATCAAACCCCCTTGAATAGAATCCCATTAGTTTTAAACCATACCTATAACAAAGTCTCATTTACACCTATCAAAATGTTGATAAAAAACCACTTTTGATTTACCTTTTGGGGGATAAAATAAATTCATTTAAAATCTAGATTTTGTAAGTGTGTAGTCCTTATTTTATGCTTCCCAAAAAGTATACTTTTAAATATATTAAATTTGATTATTATATATTTATTTTTTATATCTTGTGAATGTAGGCTTTTCACCAAAAATCAAGCTTTTTGTTCTGCACATGTGGAAAAATAGAAAATTATCAAAAAAAAAATTTAAAAATATCTATGGAGTTGATATTGATGTCCTTGATCCAACAAAAAAAATTTTGAATTTCGATACATACAAAAAAAGTTATATGTTAGTAAATAAACATATGTCTAAAATTTTGTAATTGGTTTGACATCAAAACTTAATTAAGATTAAAATATTCAATAAAACATTATGAAACCAATTGCATGCACTAGATATCATAGTTACAAATCTAAATTTGAACAAAATATAATTTAATCCTTCATAAAAAAAAGATGTGTTAGCAAGTACATGTCACTTTTTATAAATGGTGTTTATTGTTAAAAACTAGTTTTCAAAGGAGATGGAAAAAGAAATGTAATTTGATTTCAAATTTTAAAAAAATATATATTTAGAATCTTCAGAAAAAAATGTCACAAATCACTAGTTTGTATCATCTTCAAATTCCTCATGGTTTAGCAACCATAGGTGCCTAAAAGTGAAGATCTACTTAAAAATATCACTTCAATGTCAAGTTTGGCAAAATAGTGTAAACCACTATTGTGGGATCACCCTATGAGTAGCTGCAGCAGTTACAACAAGTGATTTTTCCATTTATGTCGACCCATATTTTTTTCCTACATTCACACTACTAGTTCCACCACCTAGCCATTGTAGAATCAGACCTTTGAATATTGGCCGTTGATTTACCTACTTTGCATCAGATCCATTGCCCATCATTCACCACCTTGAACCTTAAAACATGAACATCAGATCAAAAAAATTTTAAATATGGGTCTTTGATCACCATCACATCAAATATATCTATCACACTTTTCCCACGACAAATTAATTCACAACAATGATGTGAATTACTCACTCAATGAAATAAGATCCTACAACTTGTTACCTTGGACACATGTTGCCTTGTTGCTTCATCGTAAATATGAAATTTGGACCCACCATGCCCCTAATATCGAATATTGTGAATAAGCCCTAGGCCTAACAAATTAAAATCACGATGCGAATGAATATTCTTTGACATATACTTCTCCTCCTTTCTCATCACACATCGCAAACTAAACACTTGTTTCACAACATGAAATCATGATATAAAGAATGCATGCAATAGCCATCGATTTTTATCTTTAAATCTAGGTCATTCAAATCCTTGTCACAAACTTCAAGAACATCACATTTTATCTTGGTGCAGGTTCATTCACAACTGTGATGTGAATGATCAGCGTGATAACCATTAGATTCATCTGCTTCAATCACAATCATTGATTTCATGTGCCACGACCATGTTCTTAGTCCCACCAGGACACCTGCCATCTCCCTACATACCTCCTGGGCCAAATAAAGGTCCCACCATATCATCATGGGATAGCAGGATGCTACCACCTATCTATGTTGATATCATACTCCACCCATTGCTCATTGCACAAAGGTCCCTGTTACTTTGGAAAAAAAATGTGATATAGTGTTAAACTCCTACAATGACTATTAGATCTCCATCCATCATCCTGAGCTATTTGATTGTGGAACACCATACATCGAAGTTACACTCCCTACCATTAGGAACCAAACTATGATGTAAAGGAACCGTGCGATGGAAAACTTCCATCACATGTCACACTTCTTGTTGTTGGGAAAATGTGTCTCAACCTTGCAATTACATAAGTTACTATTGATACATAAGGTACTATTCATCCGATGACGAGTCGGGAGGGGGGTGAGGAGGGGTCCCCCCTTGCAAGGGGTCTAGGGAGATCATCCCCCCGATTGGGGGTTTGATGGCAATGCACCCCAACGGGGGTTTGTGGGCAGCACCCCTGAAACCTAAATTTTATTTATATTTTATTATTGTAAATCTGGGCCATTCATCATTAGGTCTCAGATCTAATGAGCAACATTTTATTATCTTGAATTGCACTAGAAGGAAACCCTATTTTATGAGGGTGTTGTATTATAGCTGTGTATTGTGATGTATTCTAAGAGTCTAATAGCAGTCATGTTGCCTCTAGATCTCTGGTTGGTGATACTCCTATGAGAACCTTGCATTGCAAGTATATTGTAATCTTTGTGATTTTTGAATTATATATTGCCCAGGACCTTTTGGAGTGTGGGGTTACTCTCTCGAAAGGGTTTTCCCCACGTAAATCAAGTTGTGTTGTGGTATGCATGATATTTATGTTTATTTATGTTTAATTTTTTGTAACTATTAAAGATTTGTAAAAGTTTTGCATTATTCTCCTCTCAAGATTAGTGTAAGAAGTTGTTCTACGACCTTAGCTTCCTTACCAGTGGTATCAAAGCCTGATCACCTTTGGTTTCAATTGTGGGTTGTTGGGTTTTTTGAACTAATCCAAATTTAAATGGGAGCTTGTGCAAAAAAAGCTTTGTGATCTTATTGCAGGAATCTTCAAATGGCAAGTTCATTAGGGAGAGTAGAGGTGGATAAATTTTCTAGAAATAATTTTGAAATGTGGAAGCTTAAGATGGAGGATCTGCTGATAGATTGAGATATGTGGGATGTTGATGATAATGTTTCAAGGCCTGCAGATCCTACTCAAGCTACTTAATACAACATGTGATGAACCATAAAGCCAAGGGTCTAATCAGATTGTGCTTGGAAGAATTTTTTTTAATCAATATCCATGAAGAGACCTCTACATAGAAACTATGGAAGAAGCTTGGTCAGATGAATCAAGCCAAATCTTTAGTGAACAATATTTTTTTGACAAAAGAAATTATATTCCTTGAGAATGGAAGAGGATGGATGAATTATAGACCATCTGGAAGCATTCAACGTGTTGGTGGCTTAGTTGGAATCATTTGGTGTCAAAATGGATGAGGAAGAGAAATGTCAAATCTTGCTTTGTTCTTTCCCTCATTCGTGGGATTCTCTTGTTATGACTATTGGGAGTATTGTTATATTGGAGATTGAAGTTGTGGTGGGTTCTTTTTTTTCTGAAGAGATGAAGAGGAATATATCCATCAGTGCTAATGAGGCCTTGAATGATCATCGAAGACATAAGGAAAAAGGCAAGAAGAATGAGAAGCATAAAAAATCTAAGTCCAAAGGGGGATTAAAGTCTCCTGGAAAGTCCAAAGTTATTTACTGGAATTGTAGTAAGCCTGGACATGTTTGTAAGGATTGCAAAGAAGAAAAGAAGGAGAAAAATAAGAAATTTGATTTTGATTCTAAGTATGAGAAGGAATATGGTGGGTGATCCCCATAATAGTGGTTTACAATTTTTGGCCAAACTGGACACTGAAATTATTATTTTTAACTAAATATTCACATTCGGGCACCTATAGCGGCTAAACTATGAGAAATTTGAAGATGGTACAAACTAGAGTCTCATCAAATTTTGTCTGTAGATTCTAAAAATATTTTTTTCAAAATTTTTGGAATCAAATTGCACTTCTTTTTCCATCTCCCACGAAAATAGATTTTTTTTCAAAACAACATTTTTAAAAAGTGACGACAATCGTGATAATGCATAATTTTTTTTCCATGAAGGATAAAATTCTAATTTTTTCAAATTTAGATTTGTAACTCTGATATCTAGTGCTTCCACTTTGTTAGATAGTTTTTTATTGAATATTTATTCCTTAATCAAGTTTCAAAGTCAAACGAATTACAATCTCACAAATACGACAGATAACGATAACTTTTTTGTATATGTCAAAATTTTATTTTATTTTTTTGTTGGATCAAGGACTTCAATATCTAGTGCACTCATATTTTTCAATATTTTTTTGATAATATTCTCTTTTTTCCACATGTGAAGAACAAAGAAATTCATTTTCGATGAAAAACCTATGTTTAATAAAACTTAAAAAACAAATACATAACAAAACCAAAACATATTAAAATTATATTCATTGGATAGCTTTTCTGAGGAATACCATAATCATTTGAAATAAATTTTAAATGAATTCATTTGATCCCCCAAAATCTAAATCAAAAGTGATTTTTATCAACATTTTGATAGGTGTAAAGGAGACACATTTATAGGTATGGTTTAAAACTAGCAAGGTTCTATCCAAGGGGGTTTGATCTAAGGTGATTTGATAAAACCCTCTTCAATTGGAATCCTTAAAATGGAACTTTTTAAGGCTTAAATCATTATATTTTATAAAAATATGTGATTTCAGCTAAAATTCGTTCCTCTCATGAATTGTAAACCACTATTATGACAGCACCCTGGTGATGCATTCATTGCAACTTTGGTAGCTTGTGTAGGTAATGATGCATGGTTAATTTACTCGGGCACATATTTCCATATGATCTTTAATAGAGATTGGTTTTTTGATGGTAATACATAGTAGAAGTGTTATTTTTAGAGAAACTAAGCCTTCTTCTATGAAAACAACTAGAAAAAAGTAAATACTAGGATGATGTGATTCAATTTCCTTCTACATCAAAGAAAGTTGAATCAAGTCCCATGGATAGACAAGAAGTTGAGGAGAGCTCATCTAGCTCAAAATCTTTAGAAGAGGAGGTAGAACCTACAACTCAGCTTGTTCGTAGGTCTACAAGGCATAGACAACCACCTAAAAGGTATTCATCGGATGATTGGAGATGTAATTTTGCTTTGAATTCTAACATGGATGAACCCAGATCAATAGAAAAGGCATTAGGTATGAATGATGCAAAATCCTAGAAAATTTCTATGGATGAAGAAATGACAACTTTGTAAAAGAAAGATACATGGGATATTGTACCATTGCCTAATTGAAGAAAACCTATTGGTTGCAAATGGGTATTCAAGAAAAATATTGGTTTAGATGGAGGTATTGATAAGTACAAAGCAAGTTTGGTTGCAAAAGGTTACTATGAAGTTGAGGGCATTGATTATGGTGAAATATTTTCTCCTATTGCAAAAATGACATCCATTAGATTTGTGCTTTCTATTGTTCCTGCTTATGATTTAAAAGTTGAGAAAATCGATGTGAAAACTATTTTCCTTCATTGTGACTTGGAGGAGGATATCTATACGACATAGATAGAGCACTACATGGTGAAAGGTAAAATAAATTGGTTTGAAAATTGAAGAAATCTTTGTATGGCCTAAAACAAAGTCCTAAGATGTGGTACCATAAATTTGATACATATGTGTTGAGTTTGGGATTTGAACATTCTAAATTAGATCATTGTGTTTATTATAAAGTTGATGATGATCATTTCCTATTGATTGCATTATATGTTGATGATATGTTATTTATTGGTAGAGGGAAAGGTATGATTTAATAACTGAAATCTATTTTTTTTTCTAAATTTAAAATGAAATATCTTGGTGCAACTAAACACATTCTTGGTATGAAAGTTAAGAGAGATATAGTGAATAGAAAGCTATGGCTTGGCCAAAGTAAATATGTCAATTCAATTTTACAGAGGTTCGATATGCAGGATTGTAGACCATTGTGTGTTCCTATTTGAACTGGAACAAAGTTATCTATTTCAGATTGTCTAACATTCTCTTTAGAGATGAAAGACATGAGTAGAGTGCCTTACTAGAGTGCAGTTAGAAGTTTGATGTATGCTATGGTTTGAACTAGACCAAACATTGCCCAAGTAGTGGGAGTTCATTCTAGATATATGTCTAATCTTGGTAGGGCTCATTGGGATACAATTAAAAGAGTCTTTAGATATTTGTGGCATGGTACCTTAGATTATTCCTTACGTTATCATAGTAATATGATTGAAGACAAAATTTCCCTTGATATTCATGGTTATGTGGATTTAGACTGGGTAGGTGATGTTGATAGCAGATGATCCACTAGTGCTTATGTGTTTACTCTATTTGGTGGTGTGATTAGTTGGATGAGTAAATAGAAAGCTATGGTTTCTTTGTCCACTACTGAAGAAGAGTATATGGAAGCTATACTCATGCTTGTAAAGAACCCATTTGGCTTAAGAGAATGTGTTCAAATATTGGAATAAATCAAGGTGTAGTGAAAATTTATTGTGACAGTCAGAGTGCAATATGTCTAGCCAAGAACTCAACATTTCATGCTAGGACCAAGTATTGATGTATATAATATCATTTTGTTAGAGATATGGTCGAAGATTGTAGGGTAAAGATGGTTAAGGTATAGACTTTGATGAATGTTGTTGATTCTTTAACTAAACTTGTGAGCATAAAGAATTTTAGATGGTATTCAAAGACTATAGGCCATTCGATCCCTAGCAATTAAGAGATGATGTTTATTCACCCTCTCGTTGCTTTTGCAAGGTGTTCAACAAGTGGTAGATTTGTTGGGAAAATGTGTCTTAACTTTGAAATTACATAAGTTACTATTGATACATAAGGTAATATTCATCTAATGATGATAAGGGGGGCCGCAAGAGGGATCCCCCTCATTAGGGGTTTGAGGGGATCACCCCCCGACTAGGGGTTCAAGGGCAACGCACCTCAACGGGGGCTCAAGGGAAGCATCCACAAAACCTAAATTTTATTTATATTTTATTATTATAAATTTTGACAATTCGTCATTAGGTCTCATATCTAATAGTCAAAATTTTATTATCTTGACTTGCCCTAGAAGGCAAGCCTATTTTATGAGGGCATTGTATTGCGGTTGTGTATTGTGATGTATTCTGAGAGTTTGATAATAGTCATGTTGCCTCTGGATCTCTAGTTGGTGATACTCCTATGAGAAGTTTCTCTTCAAGTATATTATAATCTTTGTGATTTTTTAATAATATATTAGGTATTTTTTAGAGTGCGGAGTTTTTCTCTCGAAAGGGTTTTCCCCATGTAAATCAGTCTATTGTGGTATGCATGATATTTGTGTTTATTTCTATTTAAGTTTTTGTAACTGTTAAAGATTTGCAAATTTTTTTCATTATTCTCCTCTCAAGTTTAGTGTACGAAGGTTTTCTGTGACCTTAGCTTCCTTACACTCATATGAGCTACCAGGAATGTGATGCAAAGGAAAGGTGCAGTGGCAAACAACTTAAGTTAAATAAGTTTGCTTGTGCATTATAAGTTGTTTTAAAAGGGGAAACTGCCTAGGTAATAGATGAATAATATTATAATCAAATGAAAAGGAGTAAGGATAAACGTTTTCGACAAAATGAAAGGTTTTGACAACCAAGACAACACCTGATGTAGATTTTAAAACTTTCGCAAATATCAAAATCCATTATAATTAGTCAAATTCATGAAGATGCGCAAGTACACGAAATAAAATGGATCAACGGGCCAGTACATAAATGATAACCTTGACAAAAGGTTATAACTTAAATGACTAGGAACTGACCACAAGAGGTCAACAAAGAAACATTAAAAAAGTGCATGCTCAGACCAAGAAATTAGTGTTTTACACATGAGGTTTTTGGAATCCCTATCTTACAGATTTAGAACCCTATTTAATAATAATTGAGGAATTTCAAAACCCCAAAGGTCTTATAATTTAAAAATAGCCATGGAATTTGCAAGCTCCACTAGTGGCTCTAGTTAGGGATATCTATTTAACAAAACTGAGTGAGTATTTATATCTCTAGAGAAGTAGACCATGTAAAACCATTGGGCGACAGAGTCAACCCATCCCTCAAACCTCATTTGATGGCCCTAGGCCACCAAATGAAAAAGAGAAGTCAACACTTGCCCCTGTCAAATAATAGCCTATTAGAGGAGCTGAACTCCCTTAACCCAAAATTTACTATGCCAGACCAAAGTAGGAGTAACCTATTTCTCGCAAACAAATGAAAAATTTATCCATATTTGATCTTGCTACTATAGGGAAGCCACATAACATAGGCCACCATAGTGTTACACATCAAATTTTTCATTTTTGTAGTAGGCAGTGGCAAAACTTGAAACCTCAAGTCAACACCATATAAAACCATGGAACATTCATACTTGTTGACCTCCTCAAATGAATCAAGGAAAAAAGTAAATCCCACCAATTCAAATGGAAAGGAAAAATATGCCTTTTCACCATATTGAATTATAGAGGGAAACTCATCCTCAGACAAGTCAAACTGAAAACTTTGAAGCTTAGGCACATGAGAAACATGAGCAACTAGAACATCACCACTTTGTTGTTGCTCATCATCACTGTACACTGCATGTTAGGCCCAACTGCAATGCTCAAACTCAAGGACACTAAAATCCATATCATGAGAAACTATTTCTTCATTATAAATGAATGTCTCATAGTCAACTTAACCCAAAATAGGGACCATGGATGACCAACATACCTTAGGGTCATTTATGTCGATATAAACCTCATAAACACATCCATTCAAACTATGAGACACTTTGTGTATTTAGAGCTATACTCTTCATATTGTCTCTCAATTTTCATGTCAAAATTGAAACACTAATAAGAAATACTGCCACTATGTATTATCTTTGAACTATGCAATATCTCTCCCATGTTATGACCTTCATGTAGGTTGTCAACCTCATTAGTACTCCATGAATCAAAAGACTCTTCTATCTCATAACCATTAAGACCCACAACAACATCATCATCAACACTTGTGGACTTACCAAGATTAGTAAAAGAACCAACAAAAGAAGCATCACCATCATTTGTATCATCATCCACCAATAATTCCAACTCACATTCCTAGAACCCATCATAACACACACTTCTCTCCTTGGGGATTGAGCACATGTTTTGAACTATTTTCACAATAATTTCATCTTCAGATGAAGTGAAGGCAACCATATTATCCTCATGTGTGTGAACATGAGTACCAAAAAAATAATGAAGGTCATAAATATCACATTTAGTATCATGAGGAATTCCATCATTACAAAATTAAGGCCTACGATTTTCAAACTAAATGCCTAAAAATTTACTTTCAAAAGTATAACCACTATCTAGCAATAGGACATTAGCAACACCCTGATTATTTTGTCAGGCTGAAACATGAAAAGGTATGAACTCTTATATCTCTTTTACTTATTTATACATTTCATTTGGATTATCCTAGATACAAAGCTCATCCTTATCAAGATAAGATGCACCCTCATTTTCTAATGAATTTCTTGCATTCATGTGCATCATTCCATTATTTTGATCATACCTAGTAATGGGAAAAATGTTGTCAACATCCTATGGCATGTTGCATCTACACAATTTATCTGAAATTCACCATGAGTTGTAGGATGTAATGATAAACCATTTGTAATAGCATAATTATCATTAACCAGAAAATCATTTTTTATTTTTTGATCCAAATGCTTCACCTCTTGAAAACATGCTAGGGTGACTAACACCTATAGGCATGTATCCCTTAGGCATTGAATATTCTCATTATCCATGGAAAATTCATATGATTCAAGGCAAAGTGTTGTAGGCTCTTTGTCTCTTAACATATAACTCATTTTTTCATCAAATGCTCCAAGGTAAATAAATAGATATAGTGCATTAGTTGGTCTGAAACCCTCAGGAATGCCATTTACTACTTTTGCAAATCTAATATTGAAAGCATGGACTAACTCCTCTTCATCTTTTTGAATATCCATGAATTTTTTCCTCACTAGACTTGCATCAATTCTTTCACCAAACTATTCTATGAATGTCACCATAAGCTCATTCTACGAAGAGATAGAACATATTGGAAGATATAAAAACCAATCTCTAACATATTCCTTCAGATATTGAACAAAGAACTTCATGATAACATACTCAACATCTACCTCATAATAATCCATTAAATTTACAAACTCTTGTAGATGCTTATTTGCCTCGATTCAAATTTCTTTCCATAATATTTTGGAAAAGTTCCCTAATCCCATTAGGAATAGTATTTGAGAAATTATGGATGCCACTAAAATTTAGTACTCTATGTCTTTGAGCAAAGAAGGGTCTTCAATTAAGACATAACTACTGCTCTCTCATGATACCATATCTCGTAGAGGGGGAACCAAAATGGTTATACATACTTGCAAATGAATTTATCTCCTCTACAACTATCTACTTAATACTTCTTTCAGAAGATCATGTTTTCCCATTTCCAATTTCTACTAGTACCTTATAGTACTAAATAAGGGGTAATATTTTCTAAGACTTTAATAGTTAAAATTCATACAAAATACAATAGATAAATACCTAAAAAATTGGTGCAACCAACTCTTCTAATGATGTAATTTTTTTTGTAGATTCACCACCTCTTTGAAAGAGGAAAATATCTTCAAGCATCAAGAAGTTCCTTTCAAGATCTAATTATTTTTGAGTTCTCTCCACCAACAAAGCACCATATTTTAGGAACACACCAAAAATGTTGCAACAATCTCCTTCTTCAAGTATGTAGGTCCTTGGATCACTTGACTAAAAACTCTAGATTAGAAAATTTATATTGACTCTCCCAAACATATGTGTCTCTATCTTCCTCAATGGAGCCACCTCTGTTAGTGGCTTAGATGAGGTAGATCATACTTTCAATTGCTCACCCAAAGATTTATTTATCTTCCCCAGTAAAGTTGCTAATCTTTTGGTGTTTTTCTGTTGAACCTTGAAAACCCTCTAAAGGATGGCCAACTCTTATGCTCAAGTACTTTAAGATTAGGGACCAATGAACAAAAGAAAGATATACAAGTTCTCTTCTACACTTCAGGCTTTGTAGGACCTAGGTGGGTATCCCTATATGTAAAGTAGATAAGCTCCATATAGATGAAAAGTAGTTGTAGGGCTAGTTACACCCCTTATTCTCATTTAAGTTCAGGTATGAAGTAGGAAACATAAAGCAAATCTAAACTAAGAAAGCAGGGAAATAGATTTTGATTTTAAAGATTGTTTTAGAGGATGGGGGAAGGAAAATATGCAAGAGTAGTGCTTGCATTGGGCTACAGATTCATACATCGTGCATTTTATGATGACAACACCAAACATATTATGAGGGTCTTCTACCAGATTATCACCTCACAATAATCAAACCTCAACAAGCTTGTTATGCAACAATACTTAATAATCCCTTGCAGATGATAAAATACCTATTAATTTATGGAAAGCATTTACTTTATCCCTTAGACAAATAGAAAAAAATAAACTAGTTCAGGACAACAAATATGTTTGAAAAATTGATGCAACCCTTGATTACCCAACTTAAAGTATATCCTCACTCAC
Organism: Sequoia sempervirens; assembly: GCA_007258455.2. Classification (NCBI taxonomy): domain Eukaryota; kingdom Viridiplantae; phylum Streptophyta; class Pinopsida; order Cupressales; family Cupressaceae; genus Sequoia; species Sequoia sempervirens. The sequence goes on from VDFB02189822.1 coordinate 104,254, forward strand.
GATTGGAGAAAATTGCATGATAGAGTATATTCATATATGCCACAGTTCATAATACAGAGGGAAATACCAAAAATGGATCACAAACATAGATCTCCACCTTTCAACAATACACCTTCTATACATAGCATCCGCCTTACTAAAATACAAAACCTCCTTAGAGAGAACTGACCTACGAACCGAAACAAAATAAACAAAATTTACCTTTATAGTGTAGGCATAACTGAGAATTGACCTCAAACCCTAACCCTAATGCAACAAGAGTTAGGCTAAGGATGAAATCCAATCAGATTATAAACATTTGAAATCCCCCCTCCCAAATTTACCTTTATAGTGTAAGCATAGTTGAGAATTGACCTCAAACCCTAACCCTAATGCAACAAGAGTTAGGCTAAGGATGAAATCCAATCAGATTATAAACATTTGAAATCCCCCCTCCACCCCAAAACTTGAGGTACAACTCCAGCCATAACAACTCTGTCACCTCAAGAGAAGACACCTCATGATGATCTCTAAGAAGGTAGACCTAGTCTTTAAAGAAATCCACAACAAAAATCAATAGATCAAAAGATATTTGAAAAATACACCTCTCTCTGCCATCCATTCCTTTGTCATCAATCAATGTGAGTAGTTGCACGGTAGGTACAACAAGTGATTTTTCCATTTATGTTGACCCACAGCTGTTTCATGCATTCATGCATTCACACTACGAATTCCACCGCCTAGCCATTGTAGAATCTAGCCTTTGAATACTGGCCATTGATCCACCTGCTTCTCACCAGATCCATCGCCCGTCATTCACCGCTTTGAACCTTAAAACCTGGTCGTCAGATCAAAATATTTTTAAATATGGGTCTTTGATCACCATCACATCGAATATGCCTATCACATTTTGCCCAGCGTAGAGTAATTTGCAATAGCAATGTGAATTACTCATGCGATGCAATCAAATCTTGCCACCTGTTACCTTGGACACCTGTTACCTCGTTGGTTCAACAAAAATATGAAATTTTGAACCACCATGCCCCTAATATCACATATCGTGAATAATCCCTGGGCCTGACAAAGTAAAATCATGATACAAAGACATTGTGTAATGCAAATGGAATATTCTTTGACATATACTTCTCCTCCTTTCTCATCGCACATTGAACATTGAAACTTTAACATGACACCATGATGCATAAGAATCATGCGATTTGTATCTTTAAATATGAGCCATTGGAGTCTTCATCGCAACCTTCAAGAACATCGCATTTTATCCTGGCGCGGGGACATTCCCAACTACGATGTGAATGACCAGTGCAATAATTGTTAGATTTCATGTGCCACAACCACTTGCCTGGTCCCACCAGAACACCTGTCATCTCCTCACATACCCAATGGTCCAAATAGAGGTCCCACCATATCTCATACTCCACCCATCGCTCATAGCACAAAGGTCCCTGTTACTTTTGAACACAAATGCAATTGGATAAACTCCTGCGTGGACCGTTAAGTCTCCATCCTTCATCCTAAGTCATTTGAAATTATGGAACATCACACATCGCAGTTACACTCCCTGCCATCAAGAACCAAACTGCGATGCAAATGAATATTGAGATGGAAAACTGCCATTGCACATCACACTTCTCATATGAGCTACGAGGAATGAAAACATAATACAGAGGGAAGGTGTGATGGAAAAAAACTTAAGTGAAATAATTTTTTATATAAGTTGTTTTAAAAGGGGGAATTAATTGCCTAGGTAATAGATGAATAATATTATAATCAGAGGCAAAGGACTAAGGATAAACATCATCGAAAAAATGAAAGGTTTTGATAATCAAGGCGACACCTAACGTAGGTTTTAAAACTGACCCAAATATCAACATCCATTATACTTAGTCAAAATTTATGATGATACACGGGTACAGGAGGTAAAATGAATCAAGAAGCCGATACATAAATGATAACCTAGAGACAAGGTTATAACTTAAATGATGGGAAATGACCACAAGAAGTCAACAAAGAAACATAACAAAAGTACACGCTCAGACTAGGGAATTAGGGTTTTCCACATGAGGGTTTTAGGAAGTCCTATCTTGCAAATTCATAACCCTAATTTGAAAACAATTGATGAATTTCAAATCCTCAAAGGCCTTAGAATTTTAAAATAGCCATAGAATTTGCAAGCTCCACCAAGATCTTTTCAATATTAAGAGTCATTTCTTTGGAGTTATTGATGTTTATATTTTGAATGATGTTATTGATAGATCTACCCTTTAGAAGTGAAATGCTAATTCAATTCCTACCATTACTTGGGTTCTATATGGGGATTTAAATATATTGAAATGGTCTATGATAAATGTGGGCCCTTGTATCTATGGTAGACAACTGAAAAAAGAGAGACTTGGTGATTTGTGCATAATAAATTCCAACTTCTTTATAATCCCAATCTTGACCGCCACCAAGATCATACAATGTGGTACACTTAGAGTAATCTTAAAGTAGGGTTTGATAGATTACTAAAGTATTTAGATTGATCCATGATATTAGTGAGTATTTTTTTTCCTTCTCCAATTGCTATAATGGATCCCTTGTCAACTTTTTTTTGTCAAACCACCTTCCAACATGGGTTTGTATTGAGTGGCAATTTTTTAAACCCAAGGACATGAAGTGTTAATTATTTCTAAATATGTCATTACACAATAATGAGGCTATGTCATCTCACATTCAACACATTTAGAAGTTGGATCCACATCCAATACATGAGATTGAATGGATAGCTTGGTGTAATGATGTAATGACCCATACTTCTTAGTTCCTTTGCATTTATGAGTGTTAATTGGACCATTTCCACTATTGGTCATATGAGGTCTCCACCTCAAATATTTTCCAATCCATCATCACTTTAAAATCACAACCCTTTGATTTTACCACTTATCTTGAAGTGGCTTAGCTCCACCATGAGAAAGAGGTTGTAGATGCTCAAATTCACTAGCTCAAGATAGAAGATAAGGTCTCAAAATAATTTTTAAGGTTTGCATGTGCACCATACATCAAGAAACCTAGTAATAAAATTAAGGGAAACAACTCCTTAACAAGCTTCCTAACATTTTACAAGCTTTTATCTAGCACAATGAGTAAGTTTTTGTTGCTCAAGATTATACTTTGGCATGGTTAGTTTCTTTGTAATGTGCCTAAATTTGATTCCATCTCAAGTCTCCAATTCTTAGCATATTCTTTGTGATTCTAGTCTCTCATCAATCTAATGACAAAGCTTCGAGTTTGGATGTATTTCTCCATGAATTCTACAAAGTCTTTGAAAACATAGTTGGTAAAGATATTCACAATATTATAATGAGGTGTGTTATTCTAATTTCTTTTTATATTTTATGAATAAAGAAATTATTAAATTCATATTTCAAGATGAAAATCCAAAAAAAATCTACAATTGATGACCTATCGCTTTGTTGAAAGTCTCATAAAATATTATTGTCAAGGGTCTAGATCTTAAGCTTAGGAATCTTCTTACTTAGTTTGTATTCCATTAGAAAACTAATTTTATCAATTTCAAATTTATCTTGGATACTTTAATTTTTGTTTGGGAAGGAATGGAATGGGCCCAACATTCTCAACAATCTACCATTTTTATTAAAATTATTTTTTCCAAGGTTTATGACCATATCAACTTGTCTTTTATTTATTTTTATTCTTCATACACTTAGAATTTGAACTCACTTTATTTAGTCTAGATGTAGATTTTTTTGTTGATTTCTAAAATTTGATCAACATTACTAGTCAACAATCAAATTGTTTTATCATTTTTGGTCCATCTGTCAAGGATGTCCTCTTGGTTTAGTTCTTTATGTGCTTGTAATGGAAGGATTTGACTATTTGTTAGCCCATGTGGTTTCAAAAACATTTCTTAAGTGGATTATTCTTCTTAATTCTCCCAACTATTTGGTTGAAATGGCCATTTTTCTAATGATTCATTCATCACCCTAATCAAACTAGAAAATAAAGTTAAATAAGCTATTCATTTCCTTGATACCATTTTTAGGCTTCTAGTTTGAGTATTTAATACAAAAATAATTAATGTTATAAGTAATGTTTTTCCTAATCTAGGTTGAAGTTAATGTTTTTTTCTAGAAATAGATTGATCATGTAGAATGCTTTAATTTTTTTAGGAATTTATTCTTCTTTTCAAGATTCTCCTATTGTCTTTTCACAAGTCATTGATAGGATTGAAAAAAAACTCAAGTAATTGATTAGAAAACCTCTTTCTTTAGCTAATAAATTCTACAATTATATTTAAAGTGTTGGCTACCACTCATGTTATTACTCCTCTTATTGGATACCTATGGAAGCTTCTTATTCAAAGATTAAATTTTTTTTAAGAGACTTTCTCTAGGCCTCTAATGATGGGCATCAAAGATTTCATTGTCTTGCTTGGGAATTCTATTATTTTCCCTATGATGCTAGTAGCTTACGATGTCTTTTAATCCATTGACAAGTTATAACCTAATCTATTAAATATATTCTTATAGATTTTAAGAGAAATTATGCTTAAAAATTTTCATTATGCAATGTATCAATTTAGGTGTACCTTCAACGTGACCAACACATAAAGGGATGAATCTTGATACTCTCATCACCATGAGGGAATCAATTCATATTCAAGAAAATTTTGTTATTAAAAGAATTTGGAAATTCTAAGATGCTATTAAGCCTTGGGTTATCTAGGTAAAAAATAATTTATGCAATGGAATTTCAATCAATCAATACTCTATTTGGTGGTTTTCTATAATATCTTATAAGAATTGTGCTCTAGACAAAGTGTCATGGATCCACAACTTGAACTTATTTAAACAAGGCATTTGAATATTTCTAGATATCATTAATAGTTCACCATGGTTAGAAATAAAAAGGTATGTTAGGTTTTCTAATAAAAACAAAGAGAATTTTTGGAGTATTATTGATGCTATTTCTCTCTATACGATTCAAAATTTTGGGCTTAAATGTTTCAAAACTTGGTGGAAGGGCTTAAAATGGTATCCTAGTACACAATTTTGTAATTATAAACCTCATTAAGTATATTTGTGACTTTATCCTTATCTTCTTATGGTTGGTTAGGTAAACCATTGTTGGTAGCTCCAGTCTTCTCTTAGTACTTGGCATTGTTGATTTCAAGATATCTAGTTAGCTATTATTGAGCCTAAATTGGCCTATTTTGTTGGTATAATTTTTATCAAGGCCATCTACTTGATTGCTAATTCATGCATCTAGAAGATCCTAATCCCCATTTTCCATTTGTAAAAAGTTACATACTCTCAAGCATCTTTTTGGTTTTACACCAATCCTCAAGAATATTGAAATTAAATTCATGATTTACTTAGTCCTTTTAGGACTACTCCTTTTCACATGGTATAGGATTTTATTAGGGAACTAGCCTTGTATCCCTTTCAAGAATACTCATATTTAACATGCATTTAGGGTGGAAATTGTCATTAGCATTTGGAAAGATAAAATTATAGTTCTTTTTTCAAGTTGTTCTACTAATTTTTTTTTCTCTTTGTATACTAAATCTCTGATTTATTCTAATGTGCTTATGTAAATCTAAATGAAAGGTAACAAAATTTCACTTCAAGTGACATATTTATAAAATATTTTAGACCAATATGGTAATATATCACTAAATATTGCTAGAGTCTTGCCTCTCACATCTTCTTCTCCTTGAGGGTGTTAGCTAGGTTGCAACTAGTCTACTAGAAAAGACTGTGGTTCCTAGTACAATGTCTCTCAATTGTCAAGAAATAAACCTCATGGATACTTTCCACCTCTTCTCATGGGTGTGATGATCTTTATTGGGTAGAATCTAATAAGTATATTTGATTAGAGTTGACCATGTTGAACGCACAAGACAAGTGAGAAGGGGGCTGAATCAATTGTACCTTAAAACTTCAAAAACTTAAAATAAATTTAGATCCACATTAATCCAATTAACCCTTAATCTATTATGATGATTTAGCATGAAAGGAAAATAACAAAAAATTAAACAAATCAACACAATGTGCAAGAGAACACCAAATTTATGTGGAAAAACCAAATGGAAAAAACCGTGGTGAGGATTAGCTCACAATATAAAGTAATATCAACACCGAGTACAATAGGGATCACTTCCAAAATAGAAAAGAAGATAGAGAAGAATGTTAAACAAATAAATCTATGTCAGTGTAATAGATAAATCCACCACAATGTCTCCAACACCTTCATAGCTTGACTGAAGAATTGTAGATACCTTCTGCTCATTGCATCTAGTAAACTAACACATCAAAGCTCGCACTGAACTTCTAAAATTCACACTCTAACACTTTACAACTTGCATCATTAATATCTCTCTTGTCTATCTCATCAACCTTCAACAACTCAGCTCTGATTTATACCATTTTCAACCTTTAATAATTTCTCCAAGATCATCTATGCACCTCAACCATTCAAATTTTTAAATTAGGTCGGCACCAAAATATTCCCACGATGGGAAGGAATGAAGGTGGACCATAAAACTCCTTAGCTAGGAACTGAATCCGTCCTTACATGCTATGCTACGCTTCCACAAATAACTCAACACCTTCGCAAGTAGTGTAAACCCCAAGGTCAGTCATTACCTATTTAAACACCATTAAAATTTTAAGTGCATTCTTCCTTTGATCCAAAAATTTTTTTTGGAAAAAAATGTCAATTGAACACAATTTATAATATTCCACAAACACCCTATAATCCAACAAACTCCCTTGCAAAAAAAATCACCTAAAGAATGTATAAGCATAGTACATCCAAATAACTCTTCCATACACTGTAACTCAAGAAACCAACTTTCAAAGTACTAAACCTTGAAACACTTCAATTGAAGAAAGACACCAACACTATCAACACTCCTTCAAATCTACAAGACCTAAAACATAACTGTGGAGAAACACATAGAATTTTTTTTTCCCAATCACCTTTGCAATACACAACTCAAACTCTAGTGAACACAACTTCTTCTGCACAACAATCCAACACATCAAATTCTAGGTACAACACCTTTGGACATCATTGATCAACATATCTGAATTGCATGAGCAGATCTTTAACCTAGAATAAATGTGGAGAAACAAAAGAACACATCTATGTAACCCAAAAAAATACTACAACACAATGTTTCCTCTTTTCATTAAATTTTCTTAAAAGCACTTGGAAACCAAGCACTAAAGACACTTCCTCATCATCTTCAGTACTTCCTCAACACAACTAAACCAACTACAGCATAGCAACTCAACCATAGATCACATAAGTTTATCACAACAACACTAGAGGTTGATACTAATATAGCTTTACTAATGACAATATAATGCAACTAATCAAAGCATAGATAAAATCAACTGCTTCACACTCTTGCAATAGACTCACCCAATAATAGACATCAATGACAACACAAACTTGTTGAAATAAATGAAAACACCAACTACTCATACTTGCAACAATCTCCCCTTTTGTCATTCCTGGCACACATGATGTGAAAAACCATCAAAGACACAATAGCTCTAAACGTACTGTAACATTTCACATTAATTCTAAACCTTACTCAACTAGCTTATTAATCTTTTCCCTTGAATAACTTATCTTTTTCACATGACTCTCTCCCCCCCTTTGACATCAATGGCAAAGGATAAAATATTTGTATATTTGTTTTCCCTTTTTGAAATTAAAAAAATTGCTCACCAATGTTCTACAACAATATTTCCTTTACTTCTCTGTATACTCCCCCTTAGGAGAACACACCAAACTACACCAAATCAGCTACCACTGCATAATGACAACACACACCCTTCTAATTGTAACAACCAATAATGCTACTACCTACTCCCCGTAAGAGGTAGACACCAACATTAGCCCAGACTATTTAGAATAAATCTTTAACTCCACTAGACTAATGCATCTCCTTATGCATCTAGTTTAAAGAAGGAGGGGAAATAACCCCCAACTTCTCCCGGAGATACTTGAAAGTATCCTTAGGAAGAGCCTTAGTGAATATATCAACAATTCAGTCCTTTGTAGGAACATCTTCAAGATTTAATTCATTTTACACAATCTTTTCTCTTCGAAAGTGATATCGAATTGAGATATGCTTTGTCCTTGAATGCATTACGAGATTCTTTAAAATATTGATAGCACTTGTATTGTCACAAAAGATAGAAATTGGTTCATCATACACTGCTTTGATATATCCTTCAATATTTTCCTCATCCATAGCACCTATGTGTAGCAAGATGTTATTGCAATTTACTTAGCCTCTGTAGTGGATAAATAAATTGAATCTTGTTTCTTTCTTAGCCATGATACCAATCTACATCCAAGAAATAATGCACCATGACTTGTACTTTTTCTATCATCTACACAACCAGCCCAATCTGTATTTGTGTAAGCAATCAAAGTGAAATCAATATCCTTTGGATACCATAAGCGATGATCTAGAGCGCCCTTCAAGTATTTGAATATCCTTTTTACAATTGCAACATGTGATTCTCTAGGATCTTCTTGAAATATGGCCACAAGACAAACTAAATGCATATATATGATCTAATAGCAGTTATCTATATAATAGTCAACCAATCACTAATTTGTACTTGCTCTCATTAGCCTGTGGAGATTCATCATTCTTTCTCAACTTGCAACCACTAACCAAAGGAGTACATATTGGTTTAGAATATTCTATTCCAAACTTCTTAAACATTTCTTTGACATACTTTGATTGTGGAATGAAAATGCGTTTATCTGTTTGATTGATTTGTAGCCCAAGGAAGAAATTCATCTCTTCGAACATAAATATCTCAAACTCATTTTGTATCTCTTCTACAAACCTCTTACACATAGCATCATTTCCTCAAAAAATTATGTCGTCAAATTTAAAGTAAATATTACTATCTACAATACCTTTATTGAATCCTTTCTATATCAAATATCTATCCATCCTTGCATACCATGCTTTGGGAGCTTGATTCAGTCCACATAATGCCTTCTTCAATCTATAGACCATATCTGATTTATTTGATAACTGAAATCCTTCTAGTTGTTCCATGTAAACCTCTTCTTCCAATTCTCCATTCAAGAAAGCATACTTCACATCTATTTGATAGAATTTGAAATCCTTATGTGCTACAAAAGCTAGAAACATCCTGATAGCTTTCATTCTTGCCACCAGAGAAATATTTCCTCAAAATCTATTCGTTCAACTTGTGAGTAGCCCTCACACACAAGTCTTTCCTTGTTTCTTACCAGTTCTCTATTCTCATTTAGTTTTCTTTTGAACCCCCATTTATTTCTAGTGTATGTGAAAGATCATCATGGAAAAAAATGGCCCTTAAGTGGCAAAAAATTTAGAAAAATCAAAGTTAGGCAACTTGACATAAAAATTTGAATAAGTTATCTATATTATTTCAAAAATATGTAAGAATAGAATTTGTATCAAATTGAATGTAGTTTCTAAACTACTATTTTTAAAATTTTTTATTTAAATCTATTTGGTGAAAATTTGAAATTTCAATCGAGTAGCACTTAAATTTCAGTGAAAAAATAAGTAGTTGTTTGTCTAACCACCCTAACCACAATAAAATGATAATATTTTCTTATAAGATTTTAGATATAAGTAGAGGACTCATGTCTCGATGTGATGCATATTTTTTTGTAATTTTTTTCCAAGTAAATAATTAATTGTGAATCTTTATTACAAATTTTTAAAAATATTAAAAATCATTTATCTGACCACCTTAACTTGGTCAAAACTTCATGAAATTCATTTTATTAATCCTATAGTATGTGAAACATAGAATGTGACACATGTTTCAGATTCAAAAAATGTGATACCATTTGAAAGCTATAGATGTTTTTCAATCAGCCTATCAATCAAGACTTTAGTCGTAATTCAAATAGAAAATAAATAATAATTATTTATTAAATTCAAAGTAAAGAATAATTTATATTGGTGGAAAGATGAGAATATCCTTTAAAAACCCTTTTCGTTTCATCAATTTTGGGTAAAAGAAAAGTCGTCAGCCACATACCCTACACATACCCATCATATCACCACTTTTTGGCCTATCATGATCCTGCACATACCCTCCAATTATATTTTTGTTTGCAGGTCTTGGGACAAGTTCCCAATTATGATTCTTCTCAATCTACAATAGTTCTTCTTCCATATCCTTTATCCAATGTTCATCTTTGCATGCCTCAATCACTATTTTAGGTTCAACTTCAAAAAGTAAACATAGATTTACCTATTTTTCAAAAACTTTCCTTCTTGTCAATACACATTTTCTTTTGTCTCTAATGATTTGTTCTTTAGAATGATTCTTCTTCACATACTTAGGGGTTCTAGGGGTCTTTTTTGAGGCTTCTTCCTCTTCAATCTATACCTTTTTTTCCTTAGCTTTTTCCTCTTCTCCACAAGTAGGATCATCTGATTCATATCCATCTATCACTACTAAATTATGAAAATCTTCATCAACTTTGACACTTGCACTCTCAATGATCTTTCTCAATATCTTGTTGTAGAATCTATAGGATTTTATTCTAGTAGAGTATCCAAGGAAGATACCTTCATCATACCTTGAATCAAATTTTACCAAGTTTTCTTCATCTCTTCTAATGTAACATTTGCTTCCAAACACCTTGAAATACTTGACTATAGGAATCATTCCATACCATAGCTCATAGGGAGTCTTTGTGATATTTTCTTTTGCTTGAAATTTATTAAGTATATAGTAGTATGAATTGCTTCTCTCTAGTAGGCTTCTGGTATATTTTCTTCTTTCATCATAGTCCTTGCAACTTCTTCAACAGTCTTTTTTTCTTTTCAACCACTCCATTTTTCTAAGGAGTTCTAGGGGCAGGTAAGTGCCTCTTTGTGCCTTTGATTCTCACAAAACATATTAAATTCATTGAAGGTGAAATCTTCAACTCTGTCAAACCTCAAAAATTTGATTTTCACATCCATTTCATTGTCAACCATAAATTTGGATGCTTTAAACTTATCTAGGGATTCAAATTTTTCTTTGAGAAAAGTAACCCATCTCATTCAGAATAATCATCAATCAATAGCATGAAATACCTATCACCTTGAAGGCTTCTCACTCTTTTAGGACAACAAAGATTTGTATGCACCAACTCTAACAATCTGGTAGTAGATTGTTCTTTACATTTAAAACTTCTTCTTGTTTGATTTCTAATTTGACACTCCTTGCAAATACAATTGAAAGGTTTTGTAATCTTTGGTAGATCTCTCACAACTTGAACTAAAATAATCCTCACTAGGATATCAAAATTAATGTGACACATCCTTATGTGCCATATCCAATTTTTATTAATCTGAGTCATGAAGAAATGACCATCAACACCCTTAAGTTGATAGATTTTTCCATCTATCCTTCTTCCAACAATAATCATAGTTTTGGATCCTTTTTTGATCTCACATCTATTATCCTGAAACATGAGATTGTATCCTTTTCTACACATTTTTCCAACACTCAAGAGATTATGCTTTAAACCCTTGGAATAGTAAACATCATAAGTATTATTCTTTCCATCAAAACTGATTGAAACTATTCACATATCTTAGCACCTGAATCATCACCAAATCTAACAAGTCCTCTATCATACTTTTCAAGTCTAACAAAATTACTCTTTGTTGGTGTAATTGATTAATTATTACACTAACATAAGTTAACTTAGGTCTTGCATTTAATTAATTAAGTCCTAGGTTGCATTATTAGATAAATCATTTAATAAATGGGATAATATTCCCTTCCTTGTTTGTAGGGATAAGATTCCTTCTAGAAGATGGGTTGTCCTTCTAGAACTTATCTCAACATTTAATGATCATCTAGATAGGGTTCACATGTTGTCACATGTTGTTAGATCAAGACACATGGCAACATCTCATGCATATTAGGGTTTAGCTCATGCCTATATAATCAGGCATCTTGTACATTTGTAATCAATCAATATATCATATCAATATAGAATCTCTATTGTGCATGCCTAATTGCAACACTTTCTAGGTGGTTGATTATATTTCTTGGCTTAAAGGTCCTCCATCAAAGTCTGCAGCTTCAAGGACTGTGCATCCATAATCTCAACATGGTATCAGAGCTCATCCAGTGAAACGTCAACCCTCGATCAAGAAAGTTGGTGTGCGAGATTCTCCACAGGCTGAAGGTTTCCATTGAAGGCTACTTGTTTCCACCCAGGAACCAGGCTGATTTCTGAAGTAGATAGAGTCAAATTCGAGCTCACCATCATCTTCAGAAGGCCTCGAAACCCTAGGATCGCCTGCCCATTCATCAAAATCAGATACATCAACCCAAGAGCTTCAGAGGTATTTTTTAGGGTTTGCAAAATCAATCATACTATCTATACAATTTGCAGAAAAAAATCATCCTGGTCAGTTGTCCTCTGAGGAAATTTTTTTTAGCAGCAGGCCACTTTTCGTTTCAGAAAAATCGGGCTAATATTTTTTATTATTTGGCAAAAAATCATATTTCATATAGTTGTGGCAGAAAAATTAAAAAATCGGGCGACCTGCTATTTATTTACTTCGTCGGCATCTGGTCTTTTTATCAACATCATATTTTAATTGGGGGTTTGATTTATTTTTGGCTGACGACATTTTCTATAAAGGTTTTTTTTGATTTTTTAATTGCATATATGCAATATTAAAAAAATCAACACAATTTGTATTGGCGGCTTTATTTTAAAGTCTGCAGACTATATTTTTTGTTGGCGACATTGATATCTTATTGCAAAGGAAAGTACCTTTTGGGGGCTTGCCGACCTACCATCACATCCCGTGGCATCATCCATCCTTTCGCGTTGGTTATTTGTTACCGGTCATTCTCCGTCGGTACTCTCCTGGCGACGACCACTGCAGGATCATGATGGGCCAAAAAGTGGCAATATGAAGGGTATGTGGCTGACAACATTTTTTAACCCAAAATTAATGAAATGAAAAGGGTTTTTAAAGGAGATTCTCAGCTTTCCACCAATATAAATTATACTTTACTTTGAATTTAATAAGTAATTATTATTCATTTTCTATTTGAATTACAACTAAAGTCCTAATTGATAGGCTGATTGAAAAACATTTATAGATTTCAAACAATATCACATTTTTTGAATCCAAAACATGTATCACATTCTATACTTTGCATACTATAGGATTAAAAAAATAAAAAATGAATTTCATGAAGTTTTAACCAAGTTAAGGTGGTCAGACATAAGAGTTTTTTATATTTTTTAAAAGTTGTAATAAAAAATTCGTAATTAATTATTTACTTGGAAAAAAAATACAAAAAAATATGCATCACATCGAGACATGAGTCCTCTACTTATATCTAAAATATTATAAAAAAATATTATCATTAAATTATTGTGATTAGGGTGGTCAGACAGACACCTACTTCTCATTTTTTCCCTGAAATTTAAGTATTACTACATTGAAATTTCAAATTTTCACCAAATAGTTTTTATTTTATTTTTAAACAAACTTAGTAGTTTAGAAACTACGTCAATTGTCTACAAATTCCATTCTTACATATTTTTGAAATAATATAACTAACTTATTCAATTTTTTACGTCAAGTTGTCTAACTCTTTTTTTTTGAATATTTTGCCACTTAACGGCCTATTTTTTCCATGATGATCCTGCACATACCCCCCAGTGGTTTCTAGGTCCTTAACTTTAACAATTTTGTGAGTTACTTGAGTAGTTGCAAGTTCTGAAATCAGTTGCATATTCTAGAAACACACTTGAAAATATTTTACATGGAAGATACAGGAATATCATGTAATTGTTTCTTTTTTATACTGCGGCCACCTTTTTTGCAACCACTATTGAAAAATATTACTGCTTTTGCTTCAGAATGATGACCAATTTTGACAATTTTACCACTTTTTCTTCATAAACATAGCCACTTTTAACATTCAAATAAAAAAAGGTCCGCAATTGCACTTGTTTGGACTGCTTTTGATCATAATGACTATAGTTGCTAAAATTAATATGGCCGCTTTTGATTAAAATTTAGGCTTTTGCTCTATTATTTTTTATTTAAATTTGCAAACCAATTTTTTAATTTCTGACGCTAACAATTGCTTGTTTTGAATGTTTGAAAGTTGCTAACATTGATTATGTATGAGCATGTCATGTGTTTATCCAAGAACAATGAATGGTTTTATTGCAGAGAAGGTGAATGGTCAAAGTTCAAGTATTCTAACAAATATTTCTTGGTTTAAATAAAAGATTTTGATTTCATGCTATAAAATTAAACCCCACAACATGCACATTTCAATTTAATGTTTTAAAATAAACTTTCAAAAGCTTTCTATTTTAGGAAAAAAAATTGAATTGGTGCTATAAAATTGAACCCCACAACTTGCATGCTTTCGATTTGGTGTCTTAAAATCAACTTTTCAAAAGCTTTCTAGTTTAGGAAAATCTTTTGAATTGGTGCTGAACAATTGAACCCCAGAACTTGCACAGTTCGATTTGGTGCCTTAAAATGAACTTTTAAAAAGCTTTTGTAGTTTAGAAAATAACTTAATTTTGGTTCTCATAAAATGAAATGCTTTCTTTCGACCAATGCTTTCATTACGTTGATGAAATGAATGATTTTATTTTGTTGACCACTATAGTGTCCAAAAAAGGGTCCTTTGACATTTTTGCACTTGTTTGGGTCCTCCTTATGGATTTTGGCTTAATGTTGCCTTGATTTAGTGTTGTAATGTGGATAACACATTCACATTAGGTCTTGGTCCCTTGTGAACTAATGGAATTCAATGGTGCATTGCAAAAGTGTTGTGAAGTGTTGTAACACACTTTCACACTTTTCTAGGGTTTTAGCAATTAACTAAGCATAAAAAATATAATTTTAATTAAAATTAATCTTAATATTTTCCTTATTTGGAGTGTTGTAAAGTGTTGTAACAAACTTTCACATTCCTTTAGGCTTGTCATTAATAATTTGGCTTTCTTATTCTTTAATTGGCCCTATTTTACATCCACAAGCCTCATTTATTGCATCTTTTCAAGGATAATCCTAAGACCAATCAATAACAAATTATAATTTAGGTGTTCCTAGCTTGTGTGGCCTAGATTTAGTGTTTTAGACTCATTCTCTGCCTTGGTAGAATGATTCCCACCTAGGTCTTTTTGGCCCCAATGCAGGTTTCATACATTTCTAGGCACTTTTCATTTTTGGTACCATACATTATGTGTGATGGGACTCATTCACCACCTTGGGTGAATGAGTCCCATCAAACATAATGTATGGTACCAAAAATTAAAAGTGCGAATGAGTCCCATGTGACCAAAATTCAAATTTAATTCACATTTCTAGCAGTATTTTATTCTCCTAGATTTGATGTCAGCTTGTGGTTTTGTAATTTTAGAAATTCTTGCATAAATAAGTATAAATACAAGGTTCTTTCACTCATATTCTCACCTAGCAAGTTTACAAGTCACCTAGCATTCAAGAGAGTTCAAAAGAGCATTTTAGCATTCACAGGAGAATTCAAGGCATTTCAAGGGAAGATTATCAAGCTTTCAAGAACATTCTTCAAGCATCAATCATCATGTCAAAGATTTCATTCTTCATTTTTGTTATTGTGCTAACAATTATGATGTAGAGGTCATGATCCAAGCAAGCATTACATTCAAGATCTATCTCCTTCAATCTAGAGTCAAGAACCACATCCATTGTAGCCATTTCAAGCATAATTGCAACACTTAATTGCAAGAATTTAGTGAGTTTCAACATTACTTATTTTTATTCATTATTATCCATTCATATTACCAACAAGGGGTTTGACCAAGGAAAACCCCTATTCACTAAGTACCCTCACTACATTTTTCCCTCTTCTTGTGTGTGATTTGTAGGGCTAGGTTATAGATTTTCCAAGAAGCAAAGTTGGAGAAAAGTTTTCAAATTTTTTATCAAGCCTTGTAGAAGCTTGGAGAAGACCTACAAGTAGAAATTTGTAGTTTTAGATCCGAAAAAAAGTCAAAAAGAGTAGAGAAGGCCAAGAGACAGAGAATCTAGGTCAAAATTTCTAGAAAAGTAGAAGTAGACTAATTCACCACTATTGGAAAATGTGTTTCAGTGTACAGGCTTGGCAGATATTTTTACAGATCTAGATACCCTTTTGGCTGAAACTTGTTCAAGCGCATTTTCCTAGAAATTGGACTGATTTGCCCAGATTGGAAAATGAGTCCTAGTCAACATTAACATCATATTTTTTAGTGATCCAGAACTCCATTCTATCTTCTTCAGCCTTCTAGGTGCAATATTCTAGTTCCATAGCTTTCTACTACATTTTATATATCTTTCTAGGTCATTTAGCATTAGTTTGCATTCAAATAGGGTCTTTTTACAAAATTGGACAAATACATTCTAACTTACATATTGTTATCTACTTGCTTGAAATGTAGAACACTTCAAATTGGTGTACATAAAAAAACAAATTTCTATCTTATAAACACATCATTCATTTTTTTTCTTTTTGGATAGTGTCGCTTGAGGGGCTTAGAAAGAATATTGTGATGAATTGTATGCCATGTTTTCTATGTTTGGTAAACTAGGTGTCTATCCTCTCCTCTCATATCTTTTGGTGATCTGGGGTGATGAAAATAACTTTAACTTTTGTACTTGTTTTGAATTTCAAACATTACCTTAAAGAGGGTGCTTTCTATGAGATACATCCCATGATGGAGAACTCATAGGTAAGGTCTCGAAGCATGTTTAGTAGCAGGCTCTATTAAAGGTGGAAAAATCATAAGAAAGTAGCATCAATCCTGAGTGACAACATACTATGCACCTAATCCCATGCCTTAAGTGGAACGAGAATGGTTAAAGAGTCTTAAGTGACCAACAGATGGTTGTGTATGTAATTTTTTCATAATTTGTCACTAAGAACCTTATTTTAGAATCCATCCATGTTTTCCAAAACAATCTTTGAAAGTGGTGCATCAAAACTTTGCTTCCAAGAATATACTTACCAAGTTTGATTTTTGGTTGAGTTGTAGAGCTTAAGAGTTCATTCTTAACATACCTCTACACTCCTCCATAAACTGCATGTAAAATCATCCCTTTAGGGCATGAGATAATCCTACCTATTTAAGAGTGTACCTACATAGGGTGACTTGACTAATGCATTCCAAGGTTACTTTATTGAAATCAAACAATTTGCTTGATCTTAAAAAGAACACATAAAAAAACATTGAACTTGGTTATCAAATCTCAAAACCTTTGGACTTAATGTGAATACCTTTGAAAAGAGCCTTATATTTTCACTCCTTAAAAGATATTCTAAAAAAATATCTTTAAAGGTTTTTGAATATTTAGGCTTACATTTCAAATTACATTAAGAACAAAGTCAACATTGGGAACTATAGCTTTAGTATTTTGACTTTCACAAACTTTGAGATTTTCTGGAAAGAAGCTTGCTTAAGCTATAGATATTTATGATCAAATAGTTTTGATTGTTGTGTTGTATTGTATGACTTTCCAAACTTCTAAAAAAATATCAGATCAAAAAAAGACATCCTAAATTGCAAACTTATCCCAAATTACTGCCAAAATAGAATCTAGAAAACAAATTTAAAAAGAAGTCACTATTGTTGCTATTGTTGCCACTTCTGACCTAAAAATTACTACAATTGATCTATAAAGGAAGCTATTTCTCTCTAGATTTTAATAGTTACTGTTAAAACCCTAAGGCTTTTGCAAAATTGTTGCTATTGATCCTAAGATTACCACAGTTAACTTAAATTTTAGCTATAGTTGACATAGAATCTAGCCACTCTTAACTGAAAATGTTGATTTTCCCTTCATTATTTACCAGACATAAAATTTACAATAGAGGCCACTTTTGCTGAAACTTACCATAGTTGTCACTTAGACTTGGTCATAGTTGACATAAATAAAGATGCTTTTTAAAGAAATCACCGGTACAGTTCTAAAATTTCTATTTTTTCCATTTTTTTTGGTGTGAATCAAAAAATAATTCTAAATTGGTAAATATTTTTAGAAAGAAAGTTATACTTCCAAAACATTGCATATCTACATCAATCCATATCCATTTGCAAAATCAAACACAGTAAACTAGTTTAGTCCATTTAAAATGAAAACAACAAACTTGGATTATTCCTTCACTCAAAATTCTAAGATACCAACATTTGCTTGAACCTCAAGGCTAGTTCAAGTAGATTCTTCAAAACATATCCTATAGAAAAATGAAGTGAAATATTAGTCCAAGTTTTCAACATTTTTTGAGTCCCAAATATAGCATCATTTCCAAAACATCACTCAAAATTTAGAGTCTTGAGTATCACGAAAACCATATCAAAACATTATCACCTTTTGTCCAAAAAGGATGTCTTTCACATCATCATAATTCATCATCTATTTGAAAATATAAAAAATATCAAAACACCACTCACTTTATGACCATTTGGCATCCAAATGTTCTTGTTCAAAAACCAAATCTTATGACACCCATTATACAACCAAACCTCACATGAATTGAAGGTGAACAATCAGACATAATCAATAGTTTGAGAAGTTTTGTATTCAAGAAAAAGGAAACACCAACTTAGTGGAGAAACACAACTAATATCCTAGAAAAATAGGAATGAAAAGTGACTCTTATGGTTGGAAGGATGATATTACCACCTCCCATGTGGCAATAGAAAATATTGGCTTAGAAAAACACCAATCTTTTAAAACAGAAACAAACATCATCACAAAAATCCTAAAAAATATGTCTTGGACTTGTTTATGAAAACCATGAGATCCCAACATAGAAAAAAGATGGAATCCAACAAAAGTAGCTCTAGTATGCCCCCAACAAATACCAAAAATGATAGAAGTGACCCATGGGGTTATAGACCAAGCAACCTTATAACTCCTTGAAAGGAACACACTTTCAAAGCAACACTGAACCAACCACCAAGTGAGGAGGAAGTAATCCATAAACAACAAGAAATGATGGATAGGTCAAACCAAAACCCAAAGGAAATGGTCATAAAAGAAGAGGCTATTGAGGAAGAATTGGATGAGGAAGAATTCTTTCAACACTCCAACAATCCCAATGTACTTAAACTAATGGATAAACTACTAAGAAAGGATTCAAATGCCTACTTTAAATTAGCACAAAATGGTGCTAAAATACCTATAGAATTTAATGTGGAATGTCTTAAGGATCCTAACCTCATTCCCTTTGGGGATAAATCAGTTTTGAGAAAATACCTGAACCATTGGAGAATCTGAACATTCCACCAATCTCATAAAATAATGATCAACCTAAGCAACAACCAATGGACAACCATTTTCTTAGGAAACCATCCCAAATCAAGAAAGAAGTAATGGCCCAAAAATATTAAGGAGGTCCAACTTAATACATGCCAAAAAATAACAATATGCAAAACATGGGAAACTTTCCAATAGTGGAAAAATAGGGTAACATTCCACTACAAGGACAATACATACCGCAGGATGCATCATATATTAATCCTTCAACCAATATACCAAATCAATAAGGTGTACCACCAATGTACTACTAGAGTAACCTTAAAAAAAAAATTGTCCCAACAATAAGGTGTACCACCAACGCACTACCAGGGTAACCTTTAAAACAATTCATACCAACAATAAGGTGTACCACCAACACTCTACCAAGGTAACCTTCAAAATGCTTCATCCCAACAAGGTGTACCAGTAATGCACTACCAGGGTAACCTTCAAATAATTTTTCCCAACAACAAGGTGTACCACCAACACACTACCAAGGTACCCTTCAAAAAAATCATCCCAACAAGGTGTACTACCAACACACTACTAGGGTAACCTTCAAAAAAATTCATCCCAACAACAAGGTGTACCACAAACACACTACCAAGGTACCCTTCAAAACAATTCATACCAACAACAAGGTGTACTGCCAACACACTACCAGGGTACCCTTCAACAAAATCAACCACAGAAAGGTGCACCACCAATGCACTATGAAGGAACCCCTCTTCAAGACAATAAAAAAGGACTTAACCCTCCTTTAACACAACAAGGAATTCATCTTCCTTTCACACAACAAGGACTTAACCCTCTTTTCACAAAACAAGGACTTAACTCTCCTTATAATCAACAAGGACTTAACCCTCCTTACATTCAACAAGAACTTAATCCTCCTTCCATAAATAAGGAATTAACCCTCCTTCCACCCAACATGGTTACCAAGGTCCTACACCTCCACCATACCCAATTTATGACCAAACAAATAGTTTGGGACAACAAGGATACTACACACAAGGTCCCCAAACAAATGTACCAAACATAGAGGTAGGCATGCAACTACAATCCCTAAATCAAAGGATATCAAACATCTATATTGGAGAGCCAAAGAATACCTACACTCTATAGGGTATATGTCCATTCCCTTTTGATCGCTCTATTACTATGCTCCCCTTCCTAAAAGATTTTGAAATACCAAAATTTGACAAGTACAAGGGAAAAAGAGATCTGATAGAACATGTGCAAGACTTCTTGATAGCTTGCATGGTTGTGCAAAACAATGATTCCTACCTAATGAGACATTTTCCATGCAGTCTTACTGGTCATGCTATGGATTAGTTCTCCCATCTACCACCAAGTATTAATATTATTGATGAATTTTCTAAAAAAAAATTGAACCACTTCTCATTCAACATAGAACAAGATGTCACCATCACTGACGTCTACAAAATTAAACAAAGCCAAGGGGAATCCTTTACATCCTACATACAAAGAGATTTTGGATATCTTTGTTTCCAATGTCCAAGTGGAAATCAATTACCAAATCACCATGTTGTGCCCCAATAACTTTGAAGATACTATTGAAAAGGGACTACACATTGAAAGATCTCTCATAGCAAGGGGAGTCAATTAACTAAAAAACTCAAAAGACAACCCTTCTAGTTCAAATGACAAACCAAAGATTTGGGCCAAGAACAAAAATGTTTCCAATGATGGAGGATTTGATGCTAGAGTTGTATGAAATGTGCAAAATCTCTATGGACTACAAAAAAATCCCAGGTTGCACAAATGAGCTATACTCCCAACAACATACAAAATAATCAACTCAGCTATCCCCAAAATAATCAATCAGATAACCCACAGTAAATTAGGGAGGACAAAAAAGACAATATAGCCAACCAAGGAGGAAATTTACTACATTAGGAGAATAACTTGATAAAATCATGCATAAATTAGTTCAACAAAGCCTCATCAAAGTCAATGAGCACACCAACAATGAAGAACCAAGTTTTAAAACACCATGGTACAATGAAAAAGAATTATGTGAGTTTCACAAGATCAAGGGACATACAATGAATAACTACATGAGACTTAAACATGTATAGTGCAAGAATTAATCAACATGGGAGAAGTTGATATAGAACACCATCTTGGAAACAAAAACCTCCAAATCTACACAAACCCAATTCCTAACCATGCTAAGAAAAATGAAAAAGGTAAAAAAAAAGACTATCATATAATACTAATTGCATCTATGGTGGCATCATCATAGGCACCCTCTCCCAAGTAGATGACACTAGAGTCAATGTGCTAACAATATGAGGAATGAACCCCAAATGTAATGTAACTACCCATTGAGAGAAAGTCACAATATAAGGATCCCTTCCTAAACCCATAGCTAAGTCATCCAATGACTATAGTATTGTGTAACAACTAAAGAAGACCCTCACTTTGATCTCCATTCTAGAGTTGTTGAAATTATCATCGACGCATAAGGAAAAACTAGAAAAAGCCTTGGAAACATTAGTCCTTGATGACCTTAATCCTAATCAATTTCAAGCCATGGTTGGAAAAATCACAGCCACTCATCATTTAGTCTTTTATGAGAAAGACCTTCCATAGAAATTGTTCCACAACCAAGCCCTCTATATAGAGCTTGGTGTCCACAAAGACAAGGTCAAAAGATTATTGATAGATAATGGTGTAGGTCTAAACATTTGTACCTTGAAATTTGTTAAACAGTAGGGGTATTTTTATGATGTAATTGACAAGGGAGAAAGCATCACTATAAGGGATTATGATGAACTCAAAATAAATTCAAAAGGAAGAATCAGGCTTCCCATATCAGTAGGACCAACAATAACATTAACATGTCAAGTATTGGACCTTTATCTACCATATAACTTTCTTCTAGGATGCCCATGGATTCATGCACTACAAGTAGTTCCTTTGGCATTCCACCAATGTCTAAAATTTCCTCACGAGGGAAAGGAGGTTACATTATATGTTGATCCTAAACCCTTCCACTACTATGTAAAATTGGAGGAGAAATACAACAAAATCCAACAAGTACCTAGTAATGATATATCATTCCACTCCTTCTCATATGTTGAAATATCAACACTACCATCAACCTCAACTAAAACCATATCAAGTGAACAACCAAAATCTGATCCCGAGGTTCAAGTACTTTACAAGGGTAACATAAACTATCATTTCAATCAAGTCATTTGCATTGAAATGATTCCCCCAACACCAAAGGTTTATGGAGGGCCAAAGGAGATTAAACATGTTTAAGTAGTAACAATAGTAGTCAAACCCATGATCTTTACCAAGTGGGGAGAAATGAAAGATGAGGAAATATTCAAAAAGGACCTCTCATCAATGATCTACAAAGAAGAAGAACCAAAACAACTACAACCCCTTCCCATTTATCCTAGTAGTAAAGGGTATCAAATGGCTAAAAAAATGGGATACAGTGGAAAAGGTGGCCTTAGGAGATACAAACAAGGAAAATGAGAACCTATTACAGTGGAACAAGGAAAGAAGAAGATGGGACTAGGTTATGGCTCAATAGACATGGTTACTCCAAACATTGGATGTACCTCTTTTGAGAAAGGAGCTCCTTCTATTGATGTTAGGACATTGGATACCTACCATCTTATAAACAATGATTTACTAATGGAAGACCCATTTGAAAGCTTTAACATAAGTATAATCCCTACCTGACCTAGCAAACCTATACTTAAATACTATACTTGGGTATGTGCAGGAGCATCATGGAAAAAATAGGCCCTTAAGTGGCAAAAAAAAAAAAAAAGAATTAGGCAACTTGACGTAAAAAATTGAATAAGTTATCTATATTATTTCAAAAATATGTAAGAATATAATCTGTAGAAAATTGAATGTAGTTTCTAAACTACTAGGTTTATTTAGAAGAAAATAAAATAGATTTGGTGAAAATTTGAAATTTCACTGTAGTAGTACTTAAATTTCAGGAAAAAAATAAGTAGGTCTCTGTCTGACCACCCTAACAACAATAAAATGATAATATTTTTTTATAATATTTTAGATATAAGTCGAGGACTCATGTCCTGATGTGATGCATATTTTTGTAATTTTTTCCATGTAAATAATTAATTATGAATTTTTTATTACAAATTTTAAAAATTATAAAACTCATATGTCGACCACCTTAACTTGGTCAAAACTTCATGAAATCAAGGCTTTTTTTTTTAATCCTATAGTATGTGAAGCATAGAATGTGACACATGTTTTGGATTCAAAAAATATGATACCATTTGAAAGCTATAGATGTTTTCAATGGTATCAATCGAACTTTACTCATAATTCAAATAGAAAATGAAAAATAATTATTTATTAAATTCAAAGTAAAAGCATAATTTATATAAAAGCCCTTTTCATTTCATCAATTTTGGGTTAAAAAAAGGTCGTCAGCCACATACCCTAAAAATACCCATCATATCGCCACTTTTTGGCCCATCATGATCCTGCACATACCCACTTATGAAATAGAATCTAACAAGTATGAATGGGATTCCCTCACGTATAGAGATAATGACCTGGATACTCAATGGGTAAATGATTCAAGAGCTATATTGACCATTTCAACAACTTTTGTAAACTTTATAGATAACAATGATAGCCTACCCCTCTACTACCCACTATTAATATATTGTGACCAACAACATTGTATGCTTGTTTTGGATCAATTCTAGAAGGATGAAGCTATTGTAGAGTTTATGGGACTTCAAACCAATATACTATCATGAGATCATAAAGTAGGGTTTGTCATGGAACTCGAACATAAGCATAATTTGGAGGGGATATTGTGTCCTCTAGTCAAAAATTTGAAAAAGAAAATGTAAAAATAAAAATGAGATGCCCTAGGGAAAATCATGCGGTGGATCTATCAGATCCTAAAAAGAGAAAAACAAAGGAAAAATCTAAGGGTGCAAACTTCTTTGAGGTACTAAAGGATGGAGAATTCAATCTCCCTATTTTTGAATATGAAGAGAAGTCAACACTCCTAGTTGAAGAAGTTGAGATTATCAATATTGGCATGATAGAGAACCCAAAAATCACATACCATGCAACATCAATTGATTTTGAAGAAAAGGTGAACTTCTTAACATTCATGAATGAAAGGAAAATCAACTTTGAATGGACATACACAAACATGATAGGGCCAGATCCAGCATTGGTTGTACACCACCTAGCCATATTTCCTTTAGTGAAACCCATCAAGCAAAAGCTACAAAAGGTGCATCCATAGATAGCACTTTTTTTGTAAAAGTAGAATTGCAAAAACTGCTAGAAGTGGGCTTCATCAGACCAATTCATTACCCTGAATGGATTTTGAATCTAGTACTAGTATCAAAGCCCATTGGGGGCATAAGAATCTACATGGACTTCTAAGATTTAAACAAGGATTTCCCAAAAGATGACTTCCCTCTTCCTAGCATTGATATGATCATAGATTTAATTGTGAGGCATGAAATGTTGTCACTAATGAATGAATTATTTTGATAGAATTAGATAAAGATATCTCCTAATGATCAAGATAAAACAACATTCACTTGTGCATGGGGGAACTTCTGTTGGAACATCATACCATTTGGTCTAAAGAATACAAGGGCAACCTATTAGTGAGCAATGACTACAATATTTCATGATATGTTGCATACAACTATGGAAGATTATGTGGATGACATACTAGCAAAGTATATCAATAGAGAAGACCATTTGACCAACCTAGAAAAATTATTTGATAGGCTCGAACAATACAACTTGAGGCTCAATAAAAAAAAGTTGTGTATTCGAAGTAGCATATGGAAAATTACTAGGGTACATAGTATTAAGAAGAGGCATCAAATTAGATCTTACAAAGGTAAAATCCATATTAGAAATTCCTCCTCTAATGAAATTGAATTAGTTGAGAAGTCTACAAGGGAAACTATAGTCAATCAGGTGATTCATCACATAGTTGGTAGAAAAGTGTCATTCGTTCACCCATTTTCTACACAAAGACATCACATTCAAATGGGATGGTAGATGTGATCAAGCATTCTAATAGGTCAAGGAGTATCTACTCACTCCTCTAATATTAATGCCACATATTCTAAATAAAGTAATGATACTCTGTGTCTCTATGACACAAGCAACATTTGGAGCTCTTTTAGCACAACTAGATGACAATAAAAAAGAAATAGTGGTCTATTATATTATACAAACACTAGTGGGATACGAGTTGAAGTAAATTCACCCATAGAAAGAGCATGTCTATCTATCATCTTTGCAGCACAAAAGTTGAGCCACTATACCTTGAATAGACAAGTAAAGTTGATCTCAAAAGTAGATCCCCTAAAATATCTATTGGAAAAATTAGCTCTAATAGGCATGATTACTAAATAGGTAATGATATTGAGTGAGTTTGACATAGAATATGTGGATATAAAGGCCATAAAGGTACAAATCATAGTAGACCAACTAGAAGAAGCACCAATCGAGTATGACCATCCACTAATAATAGATTTCCAAGATGAAAGCATACAACTAACAAAAGAGACAAGATGTTGGACCTTGTACTTTGATGTGTTCCACACTCAACATGGCTTAGGAGCAGGTATCTTATTTCTCAAAATATGAAGCACTAATAACAAGACTCCTAGTGGCCATATAATGGAGGATAAAAGAATTGCAGGTTTATGTAGGCTCTCAACTAGTAATCAAGAAAGTAAAAGATGAGTATCAAATAAAATATTAAAAACTAATGCCATATAAAATAATGGTGGATAGTTTCAAACAATATTTTATCATCATCACCTTTGAATAGGTTCCCCGAATCAACAATAGAGTGGCTGGCATTAAGGCAACAATAGTGTTGCTCCTTGATATTCCACAAAACATTCCTAAGTACGAATTCCTTGTGGAGAAACTACTCATACCAAAATTTGATATCTTGGAATTAGAACTGGTTTGTGATGTTATTGGCCTTAACTCACCATGGTACCAAGACACATTTGACTATACCTAGCATGGTATCATCCCTCTTGATTTAATGGCAAGCCAAAAGAAGACCTTTTCCCATAGGACTTCCCAATTCACAATCCTAGGAGACACAAATATCATTGAAGTTTAGACAGTACTTTACTCTAATTTCTTAACACAAAAGAATCACAACCCACCTTACAAGACGTACATGAAGGCGTTTGTGTATCCCACTCTAGTGGACCTAACCTAGTACAAAAATTGTTGAGAACAAGGTAGTATTGGCCTTCCATGGAATAGAAATGCATTTAGTACTCAAGAAAATGTCATCAATGTCAACAACATAGTGACCTTATTCACACACCAACACAGGAACTGACCCCTATCACAACACCATGGCCTTTCTCGTAGTGGGGATTAGGTTTGGTAGATAATATCTCTCTTGCTTCATCCAATGGACATAAGTTCATTATCACTGCAACTGAATTTTCACAAAGTTGATAGAAGCAATTCCATTCACATATATTATAGGAAAATAGATATCTGAGTTCATCTTGAATTACTTGATTTGTTGATATGGAATTACCCAAACCATCATAATGGACAATGGAACCCCATTCAAAATACAAGATGTTAAAGAACTTTGTTCTAAGTTTCCTATTCAACATAGATTCTCCACACCCTACTATCCCCCAGGAAATAGTTAGGATTAAGCATCTAATAAAACCATTCTAAAAATACTAAAAAAGACTGTTAATGATGTTTGTCATGATTGGAATCTACAATTGAAACCAACCCAATGGGATTATAGGATTAGTATTCATACACCTACAAGGGACACACATTTTTCCTTGGTCTATGGATCTGAAGTTGTCTTACCTTTCAAAGTTGAAATCGCCTCACTACGAGTATCCATAAAAGGAATAGTCAGCAATGAGAAATATTGATTGTCTAGATTGAATGATTTGGAACTCCTTAATGATAGGAATTTGAGTGTGTTAAACCATATTCATATTTATCAGAATTGGCTCAAATGAAGCTACAACAAAAAGATCAAGAACAAAAACTTCTAGGTTGGTTACCTAGTGCTAAAAGAGAATAAAAAAATACAACTAAATAAAGACAAAAAAGAGAAGTTTCCACCAAATTAGTTAGGTCTGTTCATTGTCACAACAAGCTATGGATTTGGAGCTTATCAATTAGCTACTCTTGAAGGAGAATCTTTAGTTGAACTGTTGAATAATAACCATCTTAAAAATTTATATACTTGAACACATCAAAGTATCCCAATAAAAAAGATAAAAAGCAAGAAAAAATAAAAAAAGAAAGAAAAATAGTAAAGAGAAATAAAATATTCTTTAAGTGAAAACCACTTTGTGGTGCTTCTAGGATAGGTACCATAGTGAAAACCTGGCAAAAATGCACTACATTTTTATAAGACCTGCATTCTTATTTATTAGCACTATCTAGAACATCCACTCATTTGTCTCATAATAAAACATGTCACCAACCATGGCTCGATGACTAATCAAGTGTCGAACCTTGTCACAACATCTACGTCTACCTCCCCTCATGAAGGTAATCTTGTCTCTAATCAGGGGAAACTTCTTGAAAATTAGTAGAAAATTGGATCCTTATAAATCCCATCACGGTCAAAAAATATCAAAATCAAAAACATCCAGAAAACAAACAAATTCAAAACAAAACCAAAAACATCAAAAATCCCAAAAACATGTTATGCTTTGAGTCAACACCAATCAAACTACGTGGTCTTTGCTTGTATAATGTAGGAAAGGATTATAAACTGTCAAGGCCTTAGGTTAGTCCCCTTAGGTGTTTATAATGGTCTTTTAACTTAGTCAAAAATTCAAAATTCAAAAAAAAAAATTGATCAAAAACATGTTCTTATCGAACCAAGCAAACTATGAGCCTCTGTATGTACAACATAGGAAATACAATATTTGATGAGCCATCAATGCCCTAGGTTAGTCCCCTGAAAACAATAAAAACAACATCAAATAAACAAAAAACTAAAAAGGTCCTACCCCCATTATTATCAATCCACAATAAACTTGTCATCCGTAATAAACAAATTAGCACACTCGCCCTTTGACAACACAAACAACAAACAAAACAAACATCAAAATCAAAAATTCCAAAGTGAAGATTGAAATGACTAGACAAATATCAAGTGAAAACAATGCCTAAGTATAGACTACCATACCCACTTGAAAATCATATCAAAAATCCTGAACATGAGTCTTAACAACTAAAAAATTCCTACAATAGACATCATCAATGGATTTCATCATGACACATCAAAAAAACTATGGCAAGTGATACTGCAAAATTTTATATCTTTTTATAATCTTATCTTTTTGATTTATCATAATACAACATTCCTAAGATCTTTCAAGGATGTCCATAAGGATTTAGAGAAGAAGGAATGATGGAATTAACTGTTGATTTATGTTTGAGCTATTTGTGAGATATTTTTGTGATACTACCACAATGAATACTTTCTTTGTTTTATGTATGGAAATTGTTTTGAGACAATTTGTGTAGCAATTGCATGTTAGGTATTTCATACTTCTCTATGTAACTAGTTTGAAAAGTGTTAACACAACTCAACAATATACTCTAACAAGGTTTTTGTATGTCTGGTATGAGCAAGAATATTCTTTGTGTGCCAAGTCAAAGTCCACACAATGGATACTAATCAACCTTGGTTATTAATACCTTGGTGCATCATGTCTATTTGCTAAATCAATAAGTATTTTTAAAGATACGAAGCTGAGCTATGCTAGAAAAAGTAACTCATCAATAACTAACAACATCAAATTTCTATCCATTATCCAACATTTCTTCTAAACAACTTCCATCCTGCATCCACAATTTCATCAGTACAGATCATGACCGTAGTAAAGCAATAAAAACATTATACATCATATATAATCATACATCACATATATAAGATATCATCATCCATCATATATCAACATCCATCATATACATAATAAAACATCATGTATCATATAGATATATAAATCATCCATCCATCTACATCATATGCATACATCAAAAAATTACATTGAAACATGAACATATACATATATCATCATCCATAATCATCACATAAAAAATAATAAAGAGTTGAATAAAAACATGGTATGTCTCATATATCATAAAAACTGAGAATGTCATACACATCATCAAATACCATGTGTGATATCATATACAAAAAAATACATATATACAAGGCCTCAAATAGGCTAACGAATATATACACAAAAAATCATGTCTACAACATAAGTCTCTAATATAATGAATACCATATAAGATCAATAAATAATCACTCTGACTACCCAATTAGAGGTGGGGACCTCTAATGATCATGAATTCGGTAAGGAGAAGGTTGTGGCATGACTAACGACTAATCTAGCTACCTAACTGATTGATCACCTAACTCAGTTGCATTGGTAGTTGTACTAGGCTCACCAAAGCAAGGACATCTTCATCCTCTGGGAATAGAAACCTCATACAAAGTCTGGTAGTAGGAGGTTTCTCTCATAAAATTGTCTCGCTTTACTCTAAGAGCATCACGCTCTACCCTGAGGGTATTCCTCTCAATAGTCACCATTTACACTTCCACATCAACAACATGACATTAAAAAATCTTAGTACCATCTCCTGCTTGAGTTTGTTGCTCTCCTGTCCAAAGCCATCTCTCTCCTACCTCACAACATCCCGTTTAGTAGTGAAAATGGTAACGTATGCATCTACAGTCTATCTCCTGATGATCTCGACATCTCTAGCCATTGTCAGCTGTATAATCTAGGTTGTCATCATTGCATCCTTAGGTGGAGGAGGAGGACCATGTTCATGATCGTGCTACATGGGATCATCCTTTTTATCCTGTTGCTCATCATTTCTGGCTCTATCAAGCTGCTCCACAGTGATCCTGACTTGTTGTCTCTCACCATGGTAGTCAGTAATACCTGCTCTCCCAATAGTTGGCACAATGCCAATGGGATCTATGAATCAAAGAGGAATTTGATGAGCCCACCATTAATCATAATCTGGTGTGGTACTTAGATTGGCTAGTCCTATAAGCCACCCCCATCCAAATGGGGAAAGTGCTCTAAACTTTGTAATCATTGTGTCACGATCAGCCTAGATTCCCCACACTTGGACCTCTGAGGTGGTCCTCCCAAAGTGAGTTTGGTAATCATTAGAAAATAGGTCTGTTGCTCACCAAAAAAGTGAAGAACCCAATTAGGTAGATAGTGCTCAAGAAAAGAATGGACACAACTGATCAACTGATGAGTCTACTGAAAAATGTAATTTTCTCCTAATTCTCATGCCACGCATTGGAATCCAACCATAGCCCCCAAAAAAAACCAAGATTGTCACTTATAACATAACACTAGTAAGATAGTTGGATAAGCCATGTATAGTGAAGAAAATTGCCATATCTATATGACTATCGATCCTCAGGATCCTGATCCAGGATACCATCAGGTCTAGTAATTGGGATGTGCTCCAAGGCCTATACATGAAGCTAGGTAACCCCAACAGAAATGTAATTTCCTCCATGATAGGAAACCTCATGCATATCTTTGCAAAGATGTACAAGGAGACAAAAGCCCTGTGCATACTTGGTACCATGCTTGAATATCTGCTCCATACATCCTCCAAGGTGATGCAGGCCTCACCAGTCAGTAAATGAAAATACGATGTCGCCTAATAGTGAGCATGTATCATATATTTCATAACCCCATGGTGTCTATGACATCCTGCTCAAACTCTTGAGAACTAGTGATCAAATCAAAAAACTCATGTGGTCATCACTCTATCGAGTAAAGCAATTTGAGAACCACCTACAAACATTCAACCCATGATGTTAAGAATTTTCTACGAAAACACAAAATGAACCTAAGATTGCAAAAAAATTGGGTCAAACTTCCAAAAATAGCAAAAGTGATTACTTTTTTTTCAAAAGTGGTCAAAATAGTAAAAAATACAAACAGAAGTAAAGAAACTCAAAAGTAATACAAATAGAAAAAGAGAAAAAGTTTCTCAAGAGTGAACATATTTCACAATGACAACCATTTCACATAAAAATAGGTCAAAATTAAAATATTCTAAATGAAGGAAAAAAAAAAGGCAAACATCTAGAGCAAAAGTGAACAATTAAATTAGGGACAGTTGTAAAAAGCAAAAGCGACACAGTTAGAAACATCAAAAGCGGTCAAAATAATTTAAAAGTGTAAAAATCATGAAACTACTACTAATTCCTAATAAAATTTCATGCATTAATTACTCAATAATAGAAAGACAAAAATAGGAATGGAAAATGTACATACCGCCATACTAACACTAGCAGGCCTCCCAAACTCGCAAACCGCCTCTATGCAATGTGGGGCTCCTCAAATCCTCACCATAGCTCCATGAAAATCACATAATCACATAACCTAGAGGCAAGAAATTACTAAAGGTTTAGAATGCAAATGAGGTAAATTAAACCTAATTACCTATTTTAACTCCCCAAACCATAGTTTTTACCTAGGAATCCTTCCTAGGTTGAAATCAGGATCTTATAGGAACATTTGAACTATAAACGAGGATCCTATAGGCTTAATATTTTGTCCTTTATGCATCTAAACTGAAATGAAATATTGTCACGAGCTTGACCCAAAAAATGATTTTCTTTAGCCAACCTCTCGAGGGGGAAAACCAGGGTTCTACCATCCTTTTGTTGATTGTTAGGGCATAGTGGGGCATATAATTTTTTCTCGAATCTTGATCTTAACATCAAATTATTTGAAATAAAGCAATCAAAACTTTGTCTCAAAGAGAGGGAAAATGTAGACATGTAAAAACAACCTAACGCTTGTCACACATCTTGAATGATATTTTCTCATCATCACATTATCACCTAATATCACTGCATTTCATATCAATTAAATAAAAACCCTAATTTCCTCTACTAATAGAATAATATTATATTATTTAATTAATTAAATAACATCAATTATTTAATTATGTTGCTAATTTACCCTATTCCCCTAAATCAATTAAATTATTAATACTTAATAGTTTAATTAAATCACTTTCCTCCTTTCTAAGCAAAATAATTAAATTAATTATTCAGACATCATCAATAAGCAAATATAACTTTATTTGTAAAATTTAAACATGACTTGCATGTTCAAATCAAAAAGTTTAATTAATTAATTAATTTAAATTAAT
Organism: Sequoia sempervirens; assembly: GCA_007258455.2. Lineage (NCBI taxonomy): Eukaryota > Viridiplantae > Streptophyta > Pinopsida > Cupressales > Cupressaceae > Sequoia > Sequoia sempervirens. The sequence goes on from VDFB02189822.1 coordinate 136,877, forward strand.
AAATTAATAAATTACCCTCACTGCCTTTTGTGATCGAGAAAATTACGGTCACTAATTGCTCACTCTAATTGGTTAACGGGTCCATCTATTTCCTAACCAATTCATCTATTCTTCAATCTCACTAACCTCTTAATCTATTTCCTCAATTCCACTGAACACTCAACTTGATTTCATCAATCACACTGATCGTGCAATCTAAATCCACTAATTCTTCCCATCTAATTCCTCTCAATGGTTTTGAACCATTGATCAATATTTTCTACTATGCAATCTTGATTGTTCATCTCAAAATGTAAAATCTATATAACAATCCTCTTCATGCTCAAAAACGATTAGAGAATTGACATCGTTTGTGCAATGAAGTAATGCCAAATTGACAATTGATTTATAATCACAAGATTTTACACACATCTTTGATCATCATCCACACGCATTTGAAGCTTTTGCAAAGCATATACTGGAGGCTTCACATCGATTCAATACAATTCAACATCATTATGGATACACTTCGACATGAGATGGGTAACAGTATAATTAGTTGAATTCATTGTATGCTTTCTTGTTTGCATTGCTTAATTTAATTGAATTCAATAATCTTTTATTATTCATTTAATGAGTAATGGATATGAATTTTAATCTTTGTTTGAATCAGATTAGCTTAAATCATTCATGTTTGATTTCCTTATGCATCTTGCTTTCCCCCTTAAACAATTACAATCCATCTGAAGGTTCATTGCTCAATTGGTCGATAAATTCCAACCATTCAAACACTTGCTATGAAAGGGAGTACCATTTATGTGGACTGATTGATGTCAAGATTCATTTTATAAAATAAAAGATTACCTATTAACACTGCCTATTTGCATGCCTCCTATTGATGGTAAATGCCTCATTCTTTACATATCAACAACTACATCAACACTGGGGGCACTACTAGCATATAATGATAATGATTGAAAAGAAAGAGAAATTTACTGCATTAGCCACACACTTGTAGGATATGAGCTAAACTACAGTCCCATTGAACATGCATGTCTTGTAGTGCTCTTTTCCACTCAAAATCTTATACACTACATGTTAAATCGTCAAACAAAGCTCATAGAAAAAATTGATCCCTTAAAGTTGAAACATAGAAAAATGGGGTTATGATAAAAGGGGGTTCACCAAAAAAAAAACCCTATTATCCACTATTTCATTCAAGAAATGAGATCCAAACCATGATGAGACTATCAACCAAAAGGTGAGTCAAATCAAGGTATGAATCAACAATTTTTCCTTTATGCAAGGACGAGGGTGTGATCCTAACAATGCTTTCAGGAGAAAGATTACTATCATCAAATAAACTCCAAATTACAAGCTATAAAGTCCATTTAGAAGCTAAATCATTATACTAATGGAACCTATAGACTTTAGGGAGAGTTTGGAAGGGATAAGTGATGCATACCTTTTTGCAAAAAGTGTTTTTTATGGCACATTGAGGACTCATTCGCCCCATGGCGAATGGGTTTTGGCTAGGGCTCCAAAAAATGTGTTTTTGGGTTATGTTCCTCTGTTTCTACACTCTTAGATTCTCTATTTTCACTATCAGATAGCCAAAAATATATTTTGTAGAAGAGTTTCCATGAAATTACAAGAATGGTGACAAATTTGACAATTTTGACAACTTTGCAACTTTTGTTCTTCAAAGGATCTTCAACCTAAAATTTGTAATCACACATCAAAGAGAGAAAAATGTTGTTTGTTAGGTGAATTGGGGTTTTCCTTGGTCAAACCCTATTTTGGTAATTAAAGCTTGAAATGAAAAAATGAAACATGAAGGAATGATCAAAGAACAAGCTTATGTCACAACTCACCGAACTTTTGATAAACCTTGATAATGGAGGTCGACAACTTGCATGAAATGACTTCAATGGATGTGGATCTTGAATTTGAATTTTTTCTTGAAATGATACTTTGAGTGCTTTATTAAATCATGAAACCTACATCAACATATTAGCTCCAAAAACATGCATGAATCCACATAACTTTGACATAATGCTTGGATCTTGATTACTGCAACAATTCTTTAATAAATCTATCCTTGAATTCTCTTAACAATAATATTGATTATAAACTTATCTATAAGGATTACCTCATCAAAATTGCTTAGTGAAACATAGTGAAATGACCTCTTATTCATACATATCTTAAGATTAATTCTTGAAATTCAAATATCACAAGATGACATTGAATTATGGATTTGAAGCCATTAAAATATTGCCAAAAACATATTTCAAAGAGGGTTCATAGGTCTAAGTGAGGACACATTCGCCATGTGGTGAATTGGTCCTAGGCCACTTACCTAAGACACACACTGAACAAGGTGAAATGTTATGCAAAATTAGGGTTCTAGGACCGAGGACCCACTCACCATGTGGTGAATGGGTCCAAGGTCACCTACCTAGGACACACATCTTCCAAAGTTGAGTGTTGTGAAATGGCATTTATGAATGTTGGGTTTTATCCCTTGGTAATTACATTTAATTAGGCTTGGATTGAATTAAAGGGGCCAATTAAGGAAAATTAACCTCAATTAATTAATAAAGCCCTAGATTAGTGTGAAAGTGTAAAGATACACCTTACAACACCCTAAATAAGGCACAATTAAGTCTATTTTATTAGAAAGGGCCCTAAAGTTAATGTGAATATGAAAAACATATTACAACACTAAATTAAGGAAAAAATAGGCTCATTTTATTATTAATTATTCCCAAATTAAGTGTGAAAAGGGGATACTTTTTCCTACACTACACTTTAAAATTAAAAAAAAAACTTTTTGTGTAAACAATTAGCACCTTATAATCATTTATGTGTCATGTTCTTGTAATTATGAAAACTACATACGATGCATTTTTATATAGAATTTATTTAATTATTTGTTCATAATAATACATAGTATATAAAATGAATATTTTCATGTGAAAATTTTCAAATAATTTGATCTTAGATTTTATCCCATCTCCACTCATTTTCAAGGTTCCAAAATTATCAAATTTACACTGATTAAAAATGAGCCTAGCCTATATAAGATTTATGGTTGTATAACTAATTGATATATCACTTTTACAATCACTAAAAATGATCCTTCATTTCAAAAATAAAATTCAAAGGTATGCTTATTTTCCCTATTGTATATACTATGTATCTTATTCTAACTCTATTATTAATTCTTAACTATTAGAAAAATACATGAATTTTTTCTACCTCCATCGAGTCCTCTCAAGTTTTTAGAAATAATAGCTAGATATATTTTGTAGGTCTTTTATTTTTCCTAACACTATTAGACCAATAATAGTTCTACACATGAACTAAAAAAAGAATTTCCTTGCATGAAACCTATTTCTTATCAAAATGATATATATGAAATAGAAAAATAATGTAAAGGAGAGGAAGAAACACATATACATGAAGATAAAATTTATGTTTTCTCCTAGGATGATGATAATAATAATTATTTGGAAAAAGGTTATACCTCATAAATTTGTTACACAACATTTGAGAATGACTATCACGTGTAACTTATATTTCTTTTTTACATCTTATCATTTACATTAATCTTTTGGCATCTTTCTCGAATGCCTTTTTTTTTGTTCACTTATCCTATTCCATGTTTACCCTTCCCCTAGTTTGGGGAAATTTACTTCTTCTCGTTTTTCCTTGATACATTTCCTTTGATGCTTGTTCGTATTCCTTTATATGCCTATGCTTTGATTATCTTTTCCTTTAGCTAAATTTTCCACTAGAGTTGATTATTTGACTCTACTAATCACCTTATGCACAATTATTCTCTTCCTATTTCCTTACAATTTTATTGTCCATACTTTACCACTCTGTTTGTATGTTTTAAATTTTTATGTATCCTTATATGTTTCTTATACATTTCCACATTTTCTATGATTCTCTTGTTATATTATTCATGCTTGTCCAATCCTATCATTCTTATGTTTATGACATTTGTGATACTATGATGTTTATATTCTCTTTGTTGACCATTGTTTACTTTTGTTTATCCTCTATTTCCATACTAAGATTCTACAATTACACCTTGAGCATGCATTGACATATCACACCCTTAAAATCGTACAATGAACATACACTAATATATCTCATTCCTAGAGTTTGATATTGAACATATATTGATATATCATTCCTAGAGTCACTAATTAAGCCTACCTTGCTATTTCACATTTCTATAGTGTCTTCCTTACAACATTTGTACTCTTCTTACCACATCCTTAGCATTTGTATTTCAGAAACATCATGGCTTCCCTATTTCATACACGGAAAGATCCTTGCATTATCATGCTTTCTCTCACCTTGTGTACTCATCTTGCCACATCTTTAGCACTTATGGATAGATTAGGAATGACATTCCATTTTACTTCTATACATTGTTATATGTTCACATTCAAGCAACATGCCTTCCCTCTTGCATACCATTGCTATAATTTTACATCAATGACATAATTTTTTCCCCTCATTGAAATCACCTACCTATGTTACCTTAGCATACCTATATAGCATTGATATCATTCCTTTCCCCACACATTACCTTGTTTCCACCTAGATCCATGTTACCACTAAGGTAAGGAAACTCTTGCTCTTAGACCCCAAATTGAAGAATATCTATATCCCAGTGCTTTATGTACTTAACAAGTGTTTTTTCACAATTAAGGCTCACAACATTAATTTTTCATTACCAATGTTAGGGGAAAATCCACCTTCCTTGATGCTATTTGTAGAAATAATACCCTAAATCATACCACTTGCTAGGCATTATCATATCATATTCATCATAAAGTATTTATTATTTAAAATATTGATAAATATATCATTAAGTATTAGGGGAAAAGATGATAATTATATTGGGGGTAAGGTTGTGGAAAGGGTTAGGGCTTGGATCTAAGGATGAAAAATAGGGGGAGTCACAAATTTATTTATCTTTACTTCTAATTTTTATAAAACAACAATATGATACTTTCATTTCGATTCGAATATATAATTAAAATTATGAACAAATTTATTTGTTTAAAATTCTATACAATTTTAATCCAAAAACTTTCCTATACAATTATAATATTAATAGAAAAATTATATATATTTACATTATCTTAAATAAATAAAATATAATTATAATAACAGTTGCAATTAATCATAGCTACAAATTGGGGTGGAGGGCCTAGCTCGATTGTCTTTGGGGTGTGTTTTTTTAACTGTATAGTTCCTTTTGCTTCATGCTCAGTTGTTGTATTCTTGTTTTGCAGCTCTTGTATTCTTTTTCAGCTACCTATTGCTAGCTTCATTCTTGTAAACACTTTGATTCAATATATTTATAAAAAAGTGTATCATGTTGCAGGAAAGAGGTCACAAGGTCTAGTCTCCTCTCTATCCCCGGGGTACTGGAGGGTGTATCATGCAAGCATCACTAGTCACGTGAAAAAAGTTTACCAAGTGCACTGCAGTAGGGAGGCTACCAGATTTCTGTAATCTAAAAAAAAGATCATAACTACAAATTCCTAGAAAAGACACTCAAAATCCAATAAAATCTTATAATTGCCTTAAATAAACCTTATTCTTCACCATAAATGTTACTTTCTTTGATATTTTCTCTACTGTTACTTTCTTGTGACCTTTTCTTCCTTTGTTTCTTCAGTACTGCATGACCACTGTTTTATTTTACTTGATCTCATGATTTCATACTATATTTAGATTGATCATCGCAGGCCTAGCATACCATAGTTATTTGCGCAAATCATAATTCATACTTTAATCAAAATATACATATTTTAAATTGTTGTATAACTATTTAACTCTCCCACACGTCGCATTCGATATTTGCTGGTTGAACTTCAATCTCTTGCACCTCCTTTCATGGACGAGGCAAAGCAAGTCTATCTTTACAAAGTCTTCGCAGTGTCCCCAGATTTCATTTCTTTATTTTTAGTTTACGAAGTCTCCAATATTTTATTATGATTAGTTTCGCTCTGCAAGTTGGACGCGATTTCTGGCCGGATTTCTGGCCCGATGTCTCTGAACAAATCAAGAATCAAGTTTCTTCCTCTTGCACGTTATTCTCGCTGCAATCACCGCATCGAGGCCGGTGAAGACCAAGCTCGTTGATGACCAGATTAAGACGTCCTTTCTCATTAAACTATTCACACAATGTAATGTCTGTTACTTCATCTCTTGATTTCGCATTGTTCATGAAGTGACATAAAATATGAACTAGCCTTTCTATTGTTTAGTAGCGTCAGCCTTGACAAAATGTGTAAAATATTTTTTTTTTCGTAAAGTCAAGTCTCATCTAGTGTTGGTCTCATCATCAACAACTTAGTCTTGTTAAGGCCAACCTTCATATTTAATGGTTAATTCCAAAATTATTACAACTAGTAATCGCACCTTGGGGTGCAATAGGTACGCCGAAGACAATATAGAGAATTTTGGTTAATATTTTTTTTTTTGAAAATGGGAAAACCAATTGATAGGCATGAATGGCACCATCTGAAATGAATAGCGGGAAATAATTAATATTTTAAAACTTGTAGCAATACAGAAATGTCTGTTAAAATGGCAAAATCTACAATACGAAAACCTTTGAAAATTGCAGTAAAATATAGGTTCATGAAATATAGTCTGTAAATCTCTTTATCTGCATTTACACTTAAGAATTTAAGTACTTATTACTCAGTTCTTAGCATATTTACATTGAAAATTCCTTTGAAGATTCCAAAGACATACGCATATACAAATATCAAATTCTCAATTGAAAATTGTTGTAAAGGTGCAAAAGACACAGAGTGCACTTCTTGTCAAAAAATATACATTTTGGCAATATTATTAGATTTAAAAGTTAAATATGGATCTACACACTATGTCATCCAATTGCAATAGGATTTACACACTATGTCATCCAATTGCTTGAAGAATTGCCATGTTTCCTATTCTGTAATGAGCATACATTTTGTGCAATTTTTGTATCCACATCTTCGTCTGCTAATTTGGGCTTTTCCTACAGAAAAGAAAACCAACACCCATAATAACAAATAAACAAGTAAGCTTATAAGAAAGTTACAGGTTGGATTAGCTTATAAACCAACATATAGTAGCTTAGAGACACCCCAAAAGAGTAGCATAACTAAAAGACATTGCAAATGAGTAAGAGATTCAACAAACTTACACTTAAATATCCTTTGAAAATACAATACAAGTAGCATACTTAAAGGCAAAAGGCACTCACCTTAATACTCTTCTACTATAGATATTGGACGTGTTAGGTTCAAAGCATTCATTTCCGTTAAGGTAGCCCAATCCCATCTATCTTAAGGTACAACTCCCCACATATCTGGTTGAAGTATACCCTATAGCATTGCATAGTACAGATACAATGTAATTCATCTCATTGAAAAATATTCTATGTATTTCATAAGATTATTATAAAAGAATACCTCTCATTGAAGTATACCCTATAAAAAACCATAAGATAATTACTGCAGTCTTGACTGTATGGTTCTTGCACTTCTCAAGACAGTGATGAATTTTGATTTCCCTTCTAATGAAAGGTCTGCATCAGCATGTAATAATTAGTCATGAGCAAGTTGTATAAGCAAAATACATAATCCCTATGATTCATTTTAAGAAATATTTTGGAACACTTGAACAAACAACTGCAAATCAAACATGGAAACAGGTTAGTGCATAATTTAAAATTTGTTGGTCAGCGTTTCCCTTATTTAATTGTCTTCCATAAAATAAGAAAAACAGAGTAACCAATATCATATATCTGAAAGTTTGTATTTCACAAAGTTACCATGCATACCAGAAATAGAAATTCTATTATATTATATTATGAAGTGCAAAATCTGATACGCGATAGAGATTTTATTTTTATTATTTTATTTTTTAAATAATAGTTACAAAATAAAACCATAGTAAGAAAATGAGAAGATACAATTTCTCACTATTCCCTATGTAGCCACTAAATAATTCACTATCCTCTAAAGTATTATTTCTTGTCAAACAATTACAATGACACCTCTAATATTTACACCCATTTTTTCACTTTGAAATTCTCTCCATGTTCAAAACCAAATGCATTGCACAAGTTGTTAAAAGAATACATATAATTTTTTTAAAATTAAATTTAAAACCCCTTTGTAAGAGCAATAGCTCTATCTCCTATAAGTGCAGTTCTATTTGTAAGAGCAACAAGTTAATATAGTTCTATTTTAAGCAAATCATGTATGCAACCAATACTAGTATAAGTTTCATTTGGCTTATTGGTTGCTTTTGATCTATGAAAATTTGAAATGCATACATGCACACGTTTTGAAATTGTGTGGACATGTCTCATGGGGATATAATCTAAATCATGAACTGCAAAGGATGTATATTTCTCTATTGGTAATGCTCTTCTCCACTTCAGAATCCAAATGGGTAACCAACAAATTTCAAACAGTATTATTTCTCACCCAACTTGAATGATTTTAGATAGAAATTAATCTAAATATGTACTATTTTTTGGGTTTGTATATCTGGCGATCAATTAAATGGTAATGTCAGATTTGTGTTAAGGTTGGAACATTAGAAATGTTGTACAGACGGGAAATTTTGTGAATTAGAAACTTAGAAAAGAACATCATTTGACACTAGAAAGCGGCTCTTATTACTAAATTGTTACTATAATATTGTGCTAATTCAATATAATATCTAATAGTTTTTAAATACATGCTTCACTACAATTGTTGTCTGTAATTGTTTTTTTGTCTTCTTCCAAATTAAAGCTAAGAAATGAATGAAATTTAAATTGTCCTTAACAATTTGAAAGTAATTGAAACATATATTCACTCTACAATTTTAAGCTTGCTGATCACACCAAAATAGGCGATAATAAAACACATAATTTTCACTCTATTTCACCAAATTTAAAAGTTTAATATGTTATGGAAAGGGTAAATAATGAGAAATAAAACCCAGAAATCGTTTAGCATGAATCTCAAACATGTATGAGCAGTTTTTTTTGCAATTTAAGTCATTATTTTTTCACCTAGAGCAACAATTAACAACATAACAGCAAAAAATCATACCGTATGGATTGGGAAGTAAGTAAATATAATATATCATTGTATAATGATAATAAAAAAATAACTATAAGGAAAGAAAAATATATCTTGAACATGCAACTTATCAACCAAACTATTGAGTAATTAAGTGCATTTATCATTTAGATAGTAGGCATTACGCTTCCAGTAATATAGATAAAAGCACTAGAGTCCTCCACTTACAAAATAAACAATAACCCCACTAGAGTCCCCCACTTACAAAATAAACAATAACCCCAGCAATGTAATTCTGCAAAGATATGTTTGCAAAAATTTACACAATGGTGACCAAATGTGCCTTTGTACAAGTGCGCCCAGATGTCAAATAAAGAAGCATTTACAATTACAAACTGAGATGCAACCAGAAAAACAAAAAATGATAAGCTAAACACCACAAAAACAATGACACCCTAGGATTTAACCAAAATTAATCAAAGCTGTAAAAAGTACAATCAGATAAGCTATATATTTATCAATGTCAATGAGATTGTGGTTCTTCAAGAATTTGGCATTTTTTTTGTTCATCTAAAGTGACAAGATCAATAGAGAACAATAAACAAAGACCAGAGTAGCAGAAAAAACTAGCTTCACACAGTCGAGCAATTAGAAGAAGAGTATGCCAGCAAATCGACAACAATATACAGCTAACCATGCACTCATAAAGAGTTTTAGAGGTGCAGAAAATACAGTATTGGACCCTAGCAAAGGATAAAATTCCTTCCTCCAGTTTTTCTTCGAATGTGAACCATAGACAACATTTTGTAAATTCACAAACATCATAAAACCAACTTGGTTTGTCTTCGAATGTGAACCATAGACAGCATTTTGCAAATTCACAAACACCATAGAATTAATTCCTGGCATAAATACCAAGATATCTGCATTCATAGGTAGATTTAGGAGCAGAAAATGCAACAATAAACTACCAGAGGATATAGATGCTTTCTTCCAGGTATAAGAGAAATGCAACAATAAACTACTAGAGGATATAGATGCTTTCTTCCAGGTATAAGAGTGCCTATTGATGTAATTTTCATCTAACACAAGATTAAACCATTAATGGAATAAGGTCAACGAATTTAAGGCATCCATTCTCTATTCCCCTAAACATTACTGAGTTTCAGTCAATGATTTAATCTGCTCTTGCGAGGCATGTCATGTTACTTTGTTGAAGCTTGTAAAATACCATGCCATCACCAACTAATCAATCTAATCCCCCATAAACATACTGTATACATTCATATTAAAAAGAATCCACAACATTCAAACATCTCATAGAAATAACCTATCAAATATGAAGTGTAAATGCATTCCAAACACCCAAACATCTCACACAAGTAACAGGGAAATGTTAGGTGTAGATTCATTTCAGAAACACCCAAATAAAGATTCATTCTAGAAACACCTAAACTTCTCACACAAATAACATGACAATGTTAGGTGTAAATTCATTTCAAAACACCCAAACATCTTTTACAACTAACCCATAAATGTATGGTGTAGATTCATTCCAAAACACCCAAACATCTCTTACAAATAACCAAGCAATGTAAGATGTAAGGTATAGGGTTCATTCCAGAACCAAACTTCTCACACAAATAATCAAACAATGTAAGGTGTAAATTCATTCCAGAAACATCCAAATAACTCACATATAACTTAACAATCTAAGGTGTATATGTATTCCAGAAACACCCAAACATCTCACATAAATAACTCAACAATCTAAAGTGTATATTTATTGCAGAATAACTTGGCAACGTGAAATATCTGCTCATTCCCCCACCCTTTAAATCATTGATATATATCAAGACCCAATTCAATGAAGTCCCCCAATCATTTTAAAAAGACCATTCTATCTTACAGAAGATTGTGAATAAAAGGGGCTATAATGAAACGAGGTGTAAATTCATTCCAGAAACATCCAAATAACTCACATATAACTTAACAATCTAAGGTGTATATGTATTCCAGAAACACCCAAACATCTCACATAAATAACTCAACAATCTAAAGTGTATATTTATTGCAGAATAACTTGGCAACGTGAAATATCTGCTCATTCCTCCACCCTTTAAATCATTGATATATATCAAGACCCAATTCAATGAAGTCCCCCAATCATTTTAAAAAGACCATTCTATCTTACAGAAGATTGTGAATAAAAGGGGCTATAATGAAACGAGTATGCCAGATGATAAACATATATTCCCCAAGACCATTAATTAGTGGAAACCCACTAAGTACAAATTGTGGAAAACAATACACAAACCCCAAATTTATTGCTAATATTGTAGCCAACCCAGTAGTGAGAAGTCCCCATCGTAGCCCATGACTTGGGCGTGGGTGGATTGTATTCCCCAACTTGTATGGAAAAGTGTCCACTGCAAGGAAATGGAGTTGGGTGGACATTTGGATTTGAGAGGTAATTTTTCAAAGCATTTCAAGCATTTCTCTTTGAGTGCTAATAATATACTTCTGTTCATGTTTGGCCTCCTTAAATAATTTGTCCTGTCTAAAGTCTAAAGTTTAGAGACAATGGGATGTCAGGATCAATACCTAATCGGATGGGGAACATGAGCAAATTAACTTCACCTTATCTGAGTTCTAATTGGTTAAATGGTTGTATACCTAGTAGTTTATCAAAGCTTCATTTCCTCAAATACCTTGAACTCTCTAGAAATCACATTATGGGTATACCCGAGGCTATCTCAAATCTCACCAGTCTTAGACATCTTTATTTTAGCAGCAACAAATTGACTGGTAGGATTCCTTCAAATTTCTGAGACATGCCTACGAATGTGAGAAGAACTTTTTATTTAGACCTTCACCAGAAGCAATTAGAATGTCCTATCCCATCTAGCTTGAGATTATTTGTCAATCTTTCTTATTTAGACTTTAATGACTATCAATTAAAAGGTCCTTCCATCGGACTTTGGTTTAATTATCGATCTTTCTTACTCCTCTAGGCAATCTCCTATCTCTTAAAAGCTTAAATCTTTTAGACAACAAAATGAGTGGAGACTTCGCCTTGTCATTTGCTCAAATTGTCTTCAGTTGTCACTCTTGTTCAATTTGTAATTAATGTTTTGGGAGTGAATATTCATCATCTGGCATAGTCATTTTTTTCCAAGCATTTCTTTATGTAAAATTGCTAATGATCAGAAGTTTTAAATTTTTTTATATTCTTAGAAATCTCTTCTTGAAGTCGTTGCCTGAGAACTCTAATTAAAAGAAACAAGCACCCCCAAATTGAAACAACATGAATACGCCATTTTCAACTACCAAATATGTCCTAGTATCTACATCTAATCATCTTTATTAGCTTTGACAGGTCAAGAGTGAACCAAATATATCCTATATTTAGATGATATTACAGACAAGCCATACAATGTCTGACTACCATTCATATGGTTGTTTATCTCCAATTAAGTTCAGGTTTCTAAATCAATTAAGTGCTTTGCTGATTACCATAATCAACTTTATCCTACCATGAAAAGAGTGAATTTTGTACCAGGGATGAGCAATGAACTAATTGTACTGATTTTCAATATTTAGCTTGGACAAGATTTTCAATCTAGTGACTCCAAACAAAATCACCTTGATCTACATGACAATTTAGTTGAAAAAATAATGACCATCAATATTTACATAACTTTAAACACATTGTTGAATTGTCATGATCAGTTTTGACCTTAGACGGGAACTTCAACCTACATCCCAATAGCAACTAACTGTGCAAGAAGATAATTTGAATCTTTTAGATCATTATGCAAGCAACAAACAAACAGCAAATATTTTGTCTTAGAAACCAACAAAAAAAATCTTCTCAATTCAAATAAGTTAAAAAAAACATATCTCATCCATTATATTTACCCACAGCACATGTATTGCTGATAAAAACAATTGTCTAAGCATATTACTGAACTTTTTTGTTAACACCTCTGTAGAATTGTTGACAACACATTTCAAGTTGTAACAACCAATGATAAGTTGAGAAAGTCACAACCAAAAATGTCTTGAAACCTGAACAAAGGTATTCCTGCAATCCATAAAAACAACTACAAATGACATCCTTAAATATTCTTAAATATGCATAAATTGATTCATTTCAAGGATAATGATAAAACCTCACTTGCAAATGCTCAAGCAATTGCTTCTATTTCGTCAATTACATTTTCTAAAGACGATGACAATGAAATTAGGATATTTAGCAATCTTGGGGAAATGCTTGGAACACAAAACTACAAAAATGGTCACAATTGCTTTCCAGTCTGCAATAGGTTATCTGTTGCTTTGGCTGGACATAGTTTTTCTACCGATTTTCAAACAGAAATGTGTGGCTTGATTGCTAGCGACCCTTTTGTCTGCAAATGTGTTTTTGCACTCTCCTGAGCATGGTAGCAACAAAGCATGTTTTTATTTGATTGATCTAGGTACTTGCAGATATTAAGAGCTTATGGTCATGGTGAGGTAACACAGTGAAAGGCATTAATTTCCTCACATAAACCCTAGCAAGAAAATGCATGGCACTTCTGATTATACGCACCCACTTACAGAGTAAACAGGGACTCATTATTTCCTTATTTTAGTATAAAGTGAGTGGCTTAACTAAATTACACAATAAAAAGCGTACAAAATCAGAAGGGAAAATATCCCAAAACATGGGAAATGACTTACCACAAGAATCTACACAAATTGTGTCCTGCTATCAACGATGCCGGTGAGAAAAAATGGCAAGAGATCACTTCAAAACCTACTGCCACGGATTGCTAAGGTGCGAGAAACCCAGATTCAGTCCACAGCTGCTGCTTCAAACTATTGACAATAAACAAGAAGTAGGTATAAGAATGTCGTATTTATTCAAGGGGTAACCGACATACCTCATTCTGTTGACCTGTCAAGGATGCCGACTACTTCAACATTCATTACGATCATATCCTTCTGTTTAGAAAGTGAAATGGAAACTTTAGAAAGTTTCAGTTGTATCAGCATTTAAAGTTAAGCATGTGAAGAAAATGCAGAGCTTTAGAAACAGCATAAAATTTTGTGGATTATCAAATTTACAAGGTCATGACTGTACTTATTTTGTATTGGCAATCGTGTTCCCTCAAGAGTTTTCTTGTGAACAAACATTCCATTAAACAGTCTGACTTTTCAGTATGATATAGTGAAAAAAAAATAGGAAATATCAAGTCTTAACAATCTTGTTGCATGCAAAAGGATTTCAAACAAATTAACAATCCTTCAAGATTTTTTTGTAAGCCATTAGAAATTCTAGATAGATTACCTCTAATTCTACATGCAGAGACTATTTTATTTATATCCATGGACAACTAAAACCAATCGATGGTCCAGTCATATGTGAACCAAGTGCACTGAATAGGCACCACATAAAACATCATTTTAGTAATTATATAAATTAGCATTGGAAACAAAGTAAGGACCCTGAATTTTTTTTGAAGAATATGCTTTAAGATTGATTCATAGCAAATAAATATTATCAACACAGTGTGTCAGCAACCAGATTATCATGTTCATCTTATACATTACAAAGATGATCTTGAAATAAATATCTTCCAAGAATCCTTACCCCTCATAAGCTTTGTTGTGGCAGGGAGTTACCACCCAAAAGTCCTCATAAACATGTAATCCCGTTTCAGTTTAAATTCTGTTTTTGTTCTACAAGGGCCTTTCTTACTGTTCTATCATTGTGTTCTGAACCGATTACCTCCTGCAATCAATACAGATTACTTTTTAATTAATCTCAGTGTACACTCATTCATGCACAAAGTACATTAATAGCTAACATAATTTTTAAATTTGAATGGAATTGAATATTTCACTTCAATAATTTTTATTGATAGTTGCATTCTATATATTAATTTACTTCAGAATATTGTCTAACAACTTTTTTCTTATGATGTATGTTGAAGATAAAACAAGTGCCTTACATAAACTCCTGTTTCTGTAGTGCCATTACTGCTTCTCTGGTTCAGGCTTACAAGATGAGGTCTGCAATATATCATAAGTTGCATATTTTGACAATTTCCTTTCTAGGATACTGGTCTTATAGGATGTAAAAGCACACGGATTTTTTCAATGACTTTGGGCATACCATAATCACATATTTTAGTTGCAGAGCTGTAGAAGACAAATTTTGTTAACTGTGTAAACCTCCATTGAAGAAGATTTTAATTAATTTTCATCACCTACAGTGAGTTCGGCTCTGTTTAAAGTCTGAAGAATGCAAAGACGAGGCTATGAAGCCACACACTGTGGGAAAAGAAAGCAGCAAAGAGCAAAGGGAGTGCCATAGGAACTACAACTTGACAAACCTAACAGATGGTACAAGGGATTTAAATAAAAAAAATATAAACCTGTTTCTGTAATGCAGAAGGTTAAAAAAATATAATTAACTGAAATCATGGGAAGTGACTTACCTACATATTCTGCGCAAATTGTGTTGACCTGTCAATGATGCCAATGAGAGAAAATCGGCAGAGCTCACAAGAAATTTTGATGAAACAACCCAATTTTTTTATTATTGTTGCTTCAATCTCCAATCTCTAGACCCAATTGTCCTAGTGTTGCTACTTCAATCTATTCACAGTAAAGGGGCGGAAACCATTAGCGGCGGGGAAAGCAGTAAAATACGGCGAGAAATATATCACCGAGGAAGAGTTTTAAGGAGCGGAAACCATTAACAGAGAGGGAAGCATTCAACTTACCTGAAGATTCTGCACAAATCTCTGTTGATGTCGATGATGTCCACAAACCCTAGCTATCGGTGATGTCGAAGGCATACAGAAGGCAGATATTTTGCACACGAACTCCCACTACGGGTAAATGAATGAAGAAGAAGGCAGGCGGAAACAGCCCAATTTTCGTATTGTTGCTGCTTCAATCTCCAATCTCCAAACCCAATTGTTCTAGTGTAATTGCTTCAATCTATTCACACTAAAGGGGTGGAAATCATTAGTGGCGGGGAAAGCAGTAGGCGAGAAATATACCACCGAGCAAGAGTTTCAAGGAGCGGAAACCATTAACGGCGAGGGAAGCATGTGACTCACCTAAAGATTCTGCACAAATCTCTGTTGATGTCGATGATGTCCACAAACCCTAGTTATCGGCGATGTCGATGGCATACAAAAGGCAGATATTTTGCACACGAACTCCCACTACAGGTAAATGTACGAAGAAGGAAGGCGGCCAAGGAGAGTTAATGTGTAGCAAGGCTCCACAACGGCCATCGACATTAAACGTGACCTACCTGCCTCCTGAAACAATCAACGGTTGTCGATAGATGGACAACCTTGCCGGGCCTGACGACCAATAGCAGCGAAGAAGAGTTTTCAAAAACGATGAACGACTGTAGAGCATTTGATGGCATTTCATTCCCTCTGGATAGATCTTCACCGTTGGGAATGAAAAAGGCTCACAAAAACTGAGCATGGGGACGCCTTCGGCGTAATAAAATCCAGCCTTTACATTTAATGGCGAAGATTAAGTCGTTGATGACCAAATCAACACGAGTTGAGAGTTAGACGTTCTTTCTCAATTAATTACTAGAAATTAAATCAGTTGGACATTTTGTCATCAATTGCATTGCTTACCAAGATAAAGGCTAGTTTAGACTTGACATCCACTCACAAGGAAGTCCAGAAGATGAGATGAAATGAACATTACATGGTGTAAATATAAAACAATAGTCATGCAGTTTTAAAAATAGAAAGGAAGAAAAGGTCATAGGAAGCAATAATAGAGAAAAGGTCCAAAATTAAATTTAGAAATATTTAATGGTTCATTAAAAAGAACACTTTAGTATTGTGAATGTATGTGTTAGTATAGGGATTACAAATTTCTCTTGACTAAGGAATAGAATAGTAATTTAATAATGGAGACTGGAATTTAATTTCTCTAGGTAGTGATTTTTATAACCAATCCAATCATGTTTGGGGCCATTTCTCTTTAAAAAGTCATTGATTTATCATTTTATGGGTCATTGTCGTAGCAAGTGTAAAGGAGGGGATTCACTATCCTCAAGATGATGGGGTCTTAAGGAGGAAATAGCCCTCAATTACATCATATATTAATGCTCAAGTAACAAAATAAAGAATAAAGAATATTTGTACCATTTAATTAAGCTAATGCTATGGAGAAAATGACAAGAATAATGAAATCACTTAATTATAGTAACAAATGATAGAATTAAAAGCTCTCATAACACTTATGAATGTACCAAAATTAATCTCCACCAAGGATCAAATATCAAAATGAAACCTATAAAGAGAATATGCAACGCAACGTGATATGCAAAGTGTAGAGTAAAAGGAAAAGGAAAACAACAAATGTTTTAAATTTGAAGAGGAAGCTTAGAAAGTGGATAATGATTGTCATTTACCCACCTTGCATACACAAAACATGTAAACATAGAAATTAAGGAAACTTATGTCTAAACCCAAAATTCTCTAAGCATATTAAGATATAGGCCTTGATCAAGAAAATAGGAGCCAAAATAAAGTCAAACATACAAAAGAAGTCACTCATGCTATCAACCAAGATACTCTAAGAATATTAGGATAGGATTCCATTGAGCAGATCTGAGATAAAAAATATAAAACCAAAAATGATAAACAAAAGAAGCTAAGAAAAAAATTAACAACCAACATATCTCTTACCAAAAGTATAAGTTCAATCTAAGAGATAAGTAGGGTCCATTTTAGGAAGGACACATCTAGATAAAGGAGAGTTTCAAGAATTAAATACCCCTACCAAGGCTAGAAGATCCAAGAAAGGGGAAGCTTCAGCATTAGCACCAGTCACTTGACCTTTATCCCCTCCATCTCCTTCTTCTCCTTTACTCCAACCAATTTCTTCTCCATTTACCAACCACATCCAAAATATTGCAGCCACCCTATCTCAGCCACAAGTTGTTGCAACTCAACCATTACCACCCACACTTCCACAAATGGCTTGGTTGGGAAATAATGCTTCACCATTTTCCTTTAATGACTATCATGATATGGCAAAGAATCCAGAACTGTTTTGCTCTAAATTCCACCCGAATGATCCTCAGAGGATAGCTAAAGAATACATCAAAATTTTCCAAATTGCCCTTAAGGATAGATAGATTGAACATGAAGATGTTGCATGCATGATCTTCTCATATTCTCTAGGATAGGAGGCATTTTACTAGTACATCCATCTACCTACAAGATCGATCAATTCATAAAACCTCATGAAGGATACATTCTTGAAAAAATTCAAACTTCCATTCAGTCCCATAGATTTATACCAACAATTTATATCCATTAGAAGGGAAGTTAATGAATAGATCGACTCCTTCAAAAATAGATTTCATTGAGCATATATGAGATTGCAGCCACCCTACGTGATTGATGATGCTTCAGCAAGGGTAGTATACTATGTTTCCTTAGACATTCTCACCTCTACCTTAGTCAAGTGAATGCATCATCCCCCTACATGTTTGGTAGATGCCTATGTAGAAGGAGTTAAGGAAAGCACATATATGGAACAAAACTTGGCTGGTCCACTACCCTTAATGGGGCCCATAGCCAATCATAGATAGATTCATGGATTGAGTCATACTTTAACCAATCAAACTCCATTAATGAATCAGGTTCCCCAACTACCCATTGTGCCACATCTAGGGCCTCCATTGAATTAGGCTCCACCCATACCATATTATCTACAAACTTCAAATTAGTAGACATTTTCACAATAGCATAACATACCTTTATACTTGTAGAACTCTGAAGCTTCAACTACCTAGCAGAACCTATCTGCAACATACCCTATTTTCCTTTACAATTCTGTGTCAATGCAAAGCAATTCAAATAAAGAAAGGATTGAAAATTTGGTTGAGAAAGTAAAGAAAATGACCACTGAGGTTACTCACTTGAGAAACCAAAATAGCTCCATGAAAATCATAGAATCACACAATCTAGAGGCAAGAAAGTACTAAAGGTTTAGAATGCAAATGAGGTAAATCAAACCCTAATTACCTATTTTAACTCCCCAAACCATAGTTTTTACCTAGGAATCCTTCCTAGGTTGAAATCAGGATCTTATAGGAACATTTGAACTATAAACGAGGGTCCTATAGGCTTATTATTTTGTCATTTATGCATCTAAACTGAAATGAAATATTGTCACGAGCTTGACCCAAAAAATGATTTTCTTTAGCCAACCTCTCGAGGGGGAAAACCAAGGTTCTACCATCCTTTTGTTGATTGTTAGGGCATAGTGGGGCGTATAATTTTTTCTCAAATCTTGATCTTAACATCAAATTCTTTGAAACAAAGCAATCAATACTTTGTCTCAAAGAGAGGGAAAATGTAGACATGTAAAAACAACCCAACGCTTGGCACACATCTTGAATGATATTTTCTCATCATCACATTATCACCTAATATCACTGCATTTCATATCAATTAAATAAAAAACCCTAATTTCCTCTACTAATAGAATAATATTATATTATTTAATTAATTAAATAACATCAATTATTTAATTATGTTGCTAATTTACCCTATTCCCCTAAATCAATTAAATTATTAATACTTAATAGTTTAATTAAATCACTTTCCTCCTTTCTAAGCAAAATAATTAAATTAATTATTCAGACATCATCAATAAGCAAATATAACTTTATTTGTAAAATTTAAACATGACTTGCATGTTCAAATCAAAAAGTTTAATTAATTAATTAATTTAAATTAATAAATTAATAAATTACCCTCACTGCCTTTTGTGATCGAGAAAATTACGGTCACTAATTGCTCACTCTAATTGGTTAACGGGTCCATCTATTTCCTAACCAATTCATCTATTCTTCAATCTCACTAACCTCTTAATCTATTTCCTCAATTCCACTGAACACTCAACTTGATTTCATCAATCACACTGATCGTGCAATCTAAATCCACTAATTCTTCCCATCTAATTCCTCTCAATGGTTTTGAACCATTGATCAATATTTTCTACTATGCAATCTTGATTGTTCATCTCAAAATGTAAAATCTATATAACAATCCTCTTCATGCTCAAAAACGATTAGAGAATTGACATCGTTTGTGCAATGAAGTAATGCCAAATTGACAATTGATTTATAATCACAAGATTTTACACACATCTTTGATCATCATCCACACGCATTTGAAGCTTTTGCAAAGCATATACTGGAGGCTTCACATCGATTCAATACAATTCAACATCATTATGGATACACTTCGACATGAGATGGGTAACAGTATAATTAGTTGAATTCATTGTATGCTTTCTTGTTTGCATTGCTTAATTTCATTGAATTCAATAATCTTTTATTATTCATTTAATGAGTAATGGATATAAATTTTAATCTTTGTTTGAATCAGATTAGCTTAAATCATTCATGTTTGATTTCCTTATGCATCTCAATTTCCCCCTTACACAATTACAATCCATCTGAAGGTTCATTGCTCAACTGGTCGATAAATTCCAACCATTCCAACACTTGCTATGAAAGGGAGTACCATTTATGTGGACTGACTGATGTCAAGATTCATTTTATAAAATAAAAGATTACCTATTAACACTGCCTATTTGCATGCCTCCTATTGATGGTAGATGACTCATTCTTTACATATCAACAACTACATCAACATTGGGGGCACTACTAGCACATATTGATAATGACGGAAAAGAAAGAGAAATTTACTACATTAGCCACACACTTTTAGGATATGAGCTAAACTATAGTCCCATTGAACATGCATGTCTTGTAGTGGTCTTTTCCACTCAAAATCTTATACACTACATGTTAAATCGTCAAACAAAGCTCATAGAAAAAATTGATCCTTTGAAGTTGAAACATAGAAAAATGGGGTTATGATAAAAGGGGGTTCACCAAAAAAAATAACCCTATTATCCACTATTTCATTCAAGAGATGAGATCCAAACCATGATGTGACTATCAACCAAAAGGTGAGTCAAATCAAGGTATGAATCAACAATTTTTCCTTTATGCAAGGACGAGGGTGTGATCCTAACAATGCTTTCAGGAGAAAGATTAATATCATCAAATAAACTCCAAATTACAAGCTATAAAGTCCATTTAGAAGCTAAATCATAATACTAATGGAACCTATAGACTTTAGGGAGAGTTTGGAAGGGATAAGTGATGCATACCTTTTTGCAAAAAGTGTTTTTTATGGCATGTATTGAGGACTCATTCGCCCCATGGCGAATGGGTTTTGGCTAGGGGTCCAGAAAATGTCTTTTTGGGTTATGTTCCTCTGTTTCTACACTCTTAGATTCTCGATTTTCACTATCAGATAGCCAAAAATATATTTTGTAGAAGAGTTTCCATGAAATTACAAGAATGGTGACAAATTTGACAATTTTGACAACTTTGCAACTTTTTTTCTTTAAAGGATCTTCAACCTAAAATTTGTAATCACACATCAAAGAGAGAAAAATGTTGTTTGTTAGGTGAATTGGGGATTTCCTTGGTCAAACCTTGTTTTGGTAATTAAAGCTTGAAATGAAAAACTGAAACATGAAGGAATGATCAAAGAACAAGCTTATGTCACAACTCACCAAACTTTTGATAAACCTTGATAATGGAGGTCTACAACTTGCATGAAATGACTTCAATGGATGTGGATCTTGAATTTGAATCTTTTCTTGAAATGATACTTTAAGTGCTTTATTAAATCATGAAACCTACATCAACATATTAGCTCCAAAAACATGCATGAATCCACATAACTTTGACATAATGCTTGGATCTTGATTACTGCAACAATTCTTTAATAAATCTATCCTTGAATTCTCTTAACAATAATATTGATCATAAACTTATCTATAAGGATTACCTCATCAAAATTGCTTAGTGAAACATAGTGAAATGACCTCTTATTCATACATATCTTAAGATTAATTCTTGAAATTCAAATATCACAAGATGACATTGAATTATGGATTTGAAGCCATTAAAATACTGCCAAAAACATATTTCAAAGAGGGTTCGTAGGTCTAAGTGAGGACCCATTCGTCATGTGGTGAATTGGTCCTAGGCCACTTACCTAAGACACACACTGAACAAGGTGAAATGTTATGCAAAATTAGGGTTCTAGGACCGAGGACCCACTCACCATGTGGTGAATGGGTCCAAGGTCACCTACCTAGGACACACATCTTCCAAAGTTGAGTGTTGTGAAATGGCATTTATGAATGATGGTTTTTATCCCTTGGTAATTACATTTAATTAGGCTTGGATTGAATTAAAGGGGCCAATTAAGGAAAATTAACCTCAATTAATTAATAAAGCCCTAGATTAGTGTGAAAGTGTAAAGATACACCTTACAACACCCTAAATAAGGCACAATTAAGTCTATTTTATTAGAAAGGGCCCTAAAGTTAATGTGAATATGAAAAACATATTACAACACTAAATTAAGGAAAAATTAGGCTCATTTTATTATTAATTATTCCCAAATTAAGTGTGAAAAGGGGATACTTTTTCCTACACTACACTTTAAAATTTAAAAAAAAACTTTTTGTGTAAACAATTAGCACCATATAATCATTAGTGTGTCATGTTCTTGTAATTATGAAAACTACATACTATGCATTTTTATATAGAATTTATTTAATTTTTGTTCATAATAATACATAGTATATAAAATGAATATTTTCATGTGAAAATTTTCAAATAATTTGATCTTAGATTTTATCCCATCTCCACTCATTTTCAAGGTTCCAAAATTATCAATTTTACACTGATTAAAAATGAGCCTAGCCTATATAAGATTAATGGTTGCATAAGTAATTGATATATCAGTTTTACAATCACTAAAAATGATCCTTCGTTTCAAAAATAAAATTCAAAGGTATGCTTATTTTTCCTATTGTATATACTATGTATCTTATTCTAACTCTATTATTATTTCTTAACTATTAGAAAAATACATGAATTTTTTCTACCTCTGTCGAGTCCTCTCAAGTTTTTAGAAATAATAGCTAGATATATTTTGTAGGTCTTTTATTTTTCCTAACACTATTAGACCAATAATAGTTCTACACATGAACTAAAAAAAGAATTTCCTTGCATGAAACCTATTTCTTATCAAAATGATATATATGAAACAGAAAAATAATGTAAAGGAGAGGAAGAAACACATATACATGAAGATAAAATTTATGTTTTCTCGTAGGATGATGATAATAATAATTATTTGGAAAAAAGGTTATACCTCATAAATTTGTTACACAACATTTGAGAATGACTATCACCTGTAACTTATATTTCTTTTTTCCCTCTTATCATTTACATTAATCTTTTGGCATCTTTCTCGAATGCCTTTTTTTTGTTCACTTATCCTGTTCCATGTGTACCCTTCCCCTGGTTTGGGGAAATTTACTTCTTCTCCTTTTTCCTTGGTACATTTCCTTTGACACTTGTTCATATTCCTTTATATGCCTATGCTTTCATTATCTTATCCTTTAGCTAAATTTTCCACTAGAGTTGATTATTTGACTCTACTAATCACCTTATGCACAATTATTCTCTTCCTATTTCCTTATGATTTTATTGTCCATACTTTACCACTTTGTTTGTATGTTTTAAATTTTTATGTATCCTTATATGTTTCTTATACGTTTCCACATTTTCTATGATTTTCTTCTTATATTATTCATGCTTGTCCAATCCTATCATTCTTATGTTTATGACATTTGTGATACTATGATGTTTATATTCTCTTTGTTGACCATTATTTACTTTTGTTTATCCTCTATTTCCATACTAAGATTCTACAATTACACCTTGAGCCTGCATTGACATCACACCCTTAAAATTGTACAATGAACATACACTAATATATCTCATTCCTAGAGTTTGATATTGAACATATATTGATATATCATTCCTAGAGTCACTAATTAAGCCTACCTTGCTATTTCACATTTCTATAGTGTCTTCCTTACAACATTTGTACTCTTCTTACCACATCCTTAGCATTTGTATTTCAGAAACATCATAGCTTCCCTATTTCATACACGGAAATATCCTTGCATTATCATGCTTTCTCTCACCTTGTGTACTCATCTTGCCACATCTTTAGCACTTATGCATAGATTAGGGATGACATTCCATTTTACTTCTATACATTGTTATATGTTCACATTCAAGCAACATGCCTTCCCTCTTGCATACCATTGCTATAATTTTACATCAATGACATAATTTTTTCCCCTCATTCAAATCGCCTACCTATGTTACCTTAGCATACCTATATAGCATTGATATCATTCCTTTCCCCACACATTACCTTGTTTCCACCTAGATCCATGTTACCACTAAGGTAAGGAAACTCTTGCTCTTAGACCCCAAATTGAAGAATATCTATATCCCAGTGCTTTATGTACTTAACAAGTGTTTTTTCACAATTAAGGCTCACATCATTAATTTTTCATTACCAATATTAGGGGAAAATCCACCTTCCTTGATGCTATTTGTAGAAATAATACCCTAAATCATACCACTTGCTAGGCATTATCATATCATATTCATCATAAAGTATTTAGGATTTAAAATATTGATAAATATATCATTAAGTATTAGGGGAAAAGATGATAATTATATTGGGGGTAAGGTTGTGGAAAGGGTTAGGGCTTGGATCTAAGGATGAAAAATAGGGGGAGTCACAAATTTATTTATCTTTACTTCTAGTTTTTATAAAACTACAATATGATACTTTCATTTTGATTCGAATATATAATTAAAATTATGAACAAATTTATCTGTTTAAAATTTTATACAATTTTAATCCAAAAACTTTCCTATACAATTATAATATTAATAGAAAAATTATATATATTTACATTATCTTAAATAAATAAAATATAATTATAATAACAGTTGCAATTAATCATAGCTACAAATTGGGGTGGAGGGCCTAGCTCGATTGTCTTTGGGGTGTGTTTTTTTAACTATATAGTTCCTTTTGCTTCATGCTCAATTGTTGTATTGTTGTTTTGCAGCTCTTGTATTCTTTTTCAGCTACCTATTGCTAGCTTCATTCTTGTAAACACTTTGATTCAATATATTTATAAAAAAGTGTATCATGTTGCAGGAAAGAGGTCACAAGGTCTAGTCTCCTCTCTATCCCCGGGGTACTAGAGGGTGTCATGCAAGCATCACTAATCACGTGAAAAAAGTTTACCAAGTGCACTGCAGTAGGGAGGCTACCAGATTTCTGTAATCTAAAAAAAAAGATCATAACTACAAATTCCTAGAAAAGACACTCAAAATCCAATAAAATTTTATAAGTGCCTTAAATAAACCTTATTCTTCACCATAAATGTTACTTTCTTGTGACCTTTTCTTCCTTTGTTTCTTCAGTACTGCATGACCACTGTTTTATATTCACATCATGTAATGACCATTACTTGATCTCATGATTTCATACTATATTTAGATTGATCATCGCAGGCCTAGCATACCATAGTTATTTGCACAAATCATAATTCATACTTTAATCAAAATATACATATTTTAAATTGTTGTATAACTATTTAACTCTCCCACACGTCGCATTCGATATGTGCTGGTTGAACT
This sequence comes from Sequoia sempervirens, assembly GCA_007258455.2. NCBI lineage: Eukaryota > Viridiplantae > Streptophyta > Pinopsida > Cupressales > Cupressaceae > Sequoia > Sequoia sempervirens. Next base: position 162,641 of record VDFB02189822.1, read on the forward strand.
TCAATCTCTTGCACCTCCTTTCATGGACGAGGCAAAGCAAGTCTATCTTTACAAAGTCTTCGCAGTGTCCCCAGATTTCATTTCTTTATTTTTAGTTTACGAAGTCTCCAATATTTTATTATGATTAGTTTCGCTCTGCAAGATGGACGCGATTTCTGGCCGGATTTCTGGCCCGATGTCTCTGAACAAATCAAGAATCAAGTTTCTTCCTCTTGCACGTTATTCTCGCTGCAATCACCGCATCGAGGCCGGTGAAGACCAAGCTCGTTGATGACCAGATTAAGACGTCCTTTCTCATTAAACTATTCACACAATGTATTGTCTGTTACTTCATCTCTTGATTTCGCATTGTTCATGAAGTGACATCAAATATGAACTAGCCTTTCTATTGTTTTGTAGCGTCAACCTTGACAAAATGTGTAAAATATTTATTTTTTCGTAAAGTCAAGTCTCATCTAGTGTTGGTCTCATCATCAACAACTTAGTCTTGTTAAGGCCAACCTTCATATTTAATGGTTAATTCCAAAATTATTACAATAAAATCCAGCCTTTACATTTAATGGCGAAGATTAAGTCGTTGATGACCAAATCAACACGAGTTGAGAGTTAGACGTTCTTTCTCAATTAATTACTAGAAATTAAATCAGTTGGACATTTTGTCATCAATTGCATTGCTTACCAAGATAAAGGCTAGTTTAGACTTGACATCCACTCACAAGGAAGTCCAGAAGATGAGATGAAATGAACATTACATGGTGTAAATATAAAACAATAGTCATGCAGTTTTAAAAATAGAAAGGAAGAAAAGGTCATAGGAAGCAATAATAGAGAAAAGGTCCAAAATTAAATTTAGAAATATTTAATGGTTAATTAAAAATAACATTTTAGTATTGTGAATGTATGTGTTAGTATAGGGAATACAAATTTCTCTTGACTATGATACTTTGTTTGGATATTTTGATCGCTGTTTTTGAGCGACAGTGGATTTATTCTATGACATGATGATATATTGTTTGGTGATTATTGATTTCAGACATGATTTGATATAGTGTAGATGTTTACTTTCAGTTGATTATTGCTATGTCCATGTTTATGATGGACTAACAGCTATTTATTTCATCAGTCTGATGTGATGTGTATTGGTGTGGAGAACGAAATCACATCACTCGCTTGTGAGCGCCCTGTGTTATCCGTGATTTTCTCTGCACGGTGTGTCTGTTTAATGCTTTATATATGTATATATATGCACGTTATTTGCTTGGTTGCAGGAATTGCAAGTACATGACACCGACTCCACCTAGGTACTCAGGTCTGAGCATGTCAAGACTAACGGATATGTTGATTGGGAGATAGTAGTTTGGTTTACCCTCGTTTAGTCTATAACCCAGTCATTGAACATTGTCAGTTTTAGTCTGAGTCTAGGTTGTCTTGTATTTTTTGTTTGGATAAATTGTTGGAAAGGTAAATTTGGTTAATTTTAATGTTAGTTTACTGTGTTTTAATTTATTATTATTAAATTAATTTTTAAATGTTGAAGAAATTAGTGCTTTATAATTAATTAATTAATTAGCTTTTTTGGTTGAATGGTTTGATGTAAAAAGATTAAATTTATTTAATTAAATAAATAAAAAAATTAAATTAAATTGTTTCAAAGATTGCGTGTGTGAATAGATTTAATATTTAAATTAAATATTTTGTGAAAAAGGTATTTTTGGTTATTAAATAAATTATTTTGTATTTGAAAATTAGGAAATAAAATAAAATAAATGCATGTGTTTGGAACATTGGTTGAAAAATTAAATTAAATGAATTTAATTGCTTGCAAATTGAAAATTGGAAGATTGCCGAGAAGTGGTGGGAAGATATTTTTGCAACCACTTCTCGACATGTGTGTGAGTGCAATAATTGTTTATGGATTGAGGAAAATTTGTTACGGAGTTTATTGTGGATCGGGGATTGCACAGAGGCTTTTTCAATTTTTCTTATGGGAAAATTATCAGACCTTTGCAAAATTTCTCTCTTTGTGTTTTTTTTTGGATATATTGTATATTTGTGGAAAATATTTTTTGTTTGTATCTTTGGATTGGGATTTGCTGTACGGGAAGAAATAGGAAGCTATAGGCAACAGAGGCAACAAAAGCTTTTCTTCACCAGTAAGCAAAGGAATACATGTATTTTTCTCATCAATTTCATTTTGTTAGTTTCGAAAGGGAATGCTTTGAAAGAAATTAGTTTAATGTAAATCCCTGTATTTCACTTCTCTGTATTTTGTTTTTTTTGTGAAGAATTAATGGTTTAAGAAAAACCTTTGTAGTTTATTTTCTGTAGATAGTATTTAAATTTTGGGAAGGGAATTTATTTGTTTAAGGAAATTGAAAACCTCCGGGGAAAGAAAAATAATGGATTGGAATTAAAAAAAAATACTGTGCATGAATTTTGTGAAACCTTGAGGAAATATTATTATTTTCCCAATTTCCCCAGTAGAAGTTTATTATTATTTTCTTCTCTGTTAAAACAAAACTCTGTTGGAATTTTTTTTAATATATATATATAATCATATATATATTTATATATATACATATATATATATTTTATATATAAATTGGATTGGGAATGGAGCTTAATAGTTTTGTGATTATATAATTTTAAATCGCCGTACAGGCGTGATACTTTTTAAAAGACAGAATTAAATTTCTGTAAATGCGAATTGAAATTTTGCAGAGTTAAATTTTCGTTTAAATTTACAATAGCAAAATGCTTTTTTGTTATCAATGCACAGTAGGCGGTGGAGGAGGCATAGGGGCCTCCCGACAGCCGCCCATAAGGGGAGGCAGCAGCTGCGAAGGCAGCCTGGCGCTGCCCTCACAGGCAGCACACAGGCTGCCACCGCGGCCATGGCCCATTAGGGACGGCTATGAATGCAGTCGAAACCCTAACCTTAAACTTTTATTTTTTTTAACCAAAATCTGAATAGAATGCGTTTCGACTTAATTAATATTTGTTATTTGAAAATTTTATTTAATATATATAAATGATTAATAATAAATAAGAATATATATATACATATATATATATATATATGTAAATGTATATGTATGTATATATTTTTATATGATTTTAATATTATTTCTTTTAAAAAAAATATAGAAAATTGTATATTTAAATTTTTGTGTAATGATTATTTAGGTGAAATATTAGAATTGATTAGCTTTATTTGTAATGATTAAAAGGGTAAATTTTAGTCTAAAAAAAAAAATTAGATTAATTTGATGCAGTTCCCTTAATTATTGAGATATGATTTACAATCAAGATGTTATAATTATTTGATTTTATTCAATGTATGGATTTAGTGAATCCGAATGGTAGATGCTTAATTTTCTAATTTGTTTCAGTTGTGTATTTAATTGGGGCAATTTGGGAAAGATCGTAGTTTTCTTTTCAAAGTCTTCCAGACCAATTGTAAATGTGGGAATAGGGATAGTTAAGTTGAGTTCTTGAGTAAACTAAGGATGTGTACATGGATTTGTATGGTGGATTGACACCTGTTTATGAACAAAAAATTGATGTCCATTATAACATGTTGGGTCTTTTGTGTTGATTTTGGTTAAATGTACACCTCGTAAACCTTAGTTAGAGAACATAGTTTCCTTTGTTATGTTTAGGGGAGTGGCTTTTTGTAAGGGCCGACACACAAAGTGGTGTCAGGGTAACTTACCAAGAGTTAGTAAATCAATGATAACTAAGAACATAGTAGTTAGGTTTAAAAACTCTTAACAAGATGATCATACCTCGCTTATGACTCTCGAGCTACTTCAGTCTTGAGTATAAGATGAGAAGGCCTGGAATGGCAAATCGAAGTCTTGTTTCTTCAAGAGACATTTGATTCCACAATAGTATGCAATAGGGGCCGGGTTTCATAGGAGGTTACCAGGGTAACCCAAGGATTGGGGGCCAAAACCTAGGAAGAAACACCAGGGTAACCTTTGCAACGTTGTGATGACACTCCACCTAGAATAACAGTTAACCTTGTATTTTTAGCAAATTCAATTGTCCAAATCTAGAATCAATGTAACCTTTAGTTTGTTATGTACTAGTGTCTAGGGTTAGTAGATTAGGTCTAGGTAACCTTATTACTATCTCCTAGTACGGGGGGTGGACCTACAGGTACCACATGGTTGGGTGGAACGTGCACCTTACTCCGTTGGGTCCCCAGTTTTGTGGATTGAGAGCTCACACATGGAAACCTATATGCACTTCTTATTGTAAATTGTAATTCATGTTTTGTAAAACATCCCTCAATTGTATATGAGGTGAATACTTGTAAAATGTAAACATTATTGAACTACCTCATCAGATGGATGAGTATTGTATATTTTATCAAATGCAATGTATGGAAACATGTTTGTACTATATATTATCTTCAATGGAAATTTTAATGTTATGCAATGTTTATCTTTATGTTATAAGTTAATATGTGCAATGCGAAATACTTAAGTCACTTATGGAAAACTCAAAGTAGTGTAACGTCACATAGCTTAATGAATGTATGCAACTAATTAACTTAATAATTAAACTCTAAAAAAAAATTTATTACACTTTTATATACAATTGCAACATTCTTAGGTTATTAAGATGGGGCATTACAGATTGGTATCATAGCCAAGGTTACAAACACTGGATGCTCTAGGTAATCACGAGCCCATTAGGTTGACCTAGTATGTAGTGTCGCAAGTGTTAGCCTTGGTTGAATAGTATCTAAGACTCGTTATTGTTATGTGTAGGAAAATGCCTAGGTGAGGAGGAAGAGGTCATGGTAGAGGTCGAGGTGGAGGCCGAGGGACAATCCCTCAGGTTACTCCCCCTCTTAGCCCTCATCACAGTGATCAGGCAGAATAGTTGGGTCAGAGAAATGAGGGACAGAATCCCGAACAGTCAGCAGTAGAGGGTTCTCAGATACATCCATTATTAGAGGAGGTCCTAGCTCATCTTGGACCTAGACAGGTAGATGAGCAGGAGGTTGTCAGAGAGAGAGATAGATCTCCTAGGAGAGTAGAGGACACAACACATCAGGATGCTATCGCTGCAGGTCATATGAGGGATTTACTGAGGGCACGCCCACCTACCTTTGATGGTACAGGAGGTGGATTAGAGGCTGAGACTTGGCTACTGGATTTGGGTAGATGCTTTTCCATGCACCCATACGGTAGTAATACCCATGCCAGATGTGCTATTATGCACTTGAGAGGATTCGCCTCTACTTGGTGGCGCCTAGAGGAGCAGAAGCTCCACTTGGATATTGGTTCTGTGTCTTGGGAGATGTTTCTTGAGAGGTTTAGAGCACGGTTCCTTTTAGAACATTGGAGGTAGTGTAGGGCTGACGAGCTCCATGATCTATGTCAGTTGGCTCTTTCTATAGAGCAATATGAACGTAGGTTCTATGAACTCAAGCAGTATGCTGGTATTGGCGATGATGAGACTATGCTAGTACAACACTTTATCAGGGGTTTAAACACCTGTATTAGTGGTGGTGTTTGAGTCTTTGAGCCAAAGACTATGGAAGTCGTGGTGGAGAAGGCTCGCATTGTAGAGGAGAACCTTATTATGGCTTTAGGTGAGAACACAGGAGTGCAGATTGGTAGTGCTCCTGCAGCAGGTTTTAGTCCACAGGGTGGATAGGCACAGACAGGTGGTTCCTCTAGGAACCAACAGACACCCACAAAGGGTGGGCAACAACAACAACAAACACCTCAAAAGAACAATAACCCTCAACCACAACAACAAAATAGTCCTCAAACACGAAAGGGTTGTAACTGGTGGCGCAACAAGTGCAATAGGCAGGATCAGCCTGCACAGAGTGCTTAGTCTACTGTCAGTAGGGGTAGTTTCCAGCAATCCAATGCACCTTCAGGTGGCAGAGGATTCGGTAGAGGCATAGGCACAGGTTGTTATTCATGTGGATAGCAGGGACACATAGCTAGGCAGTGTCCGATGAAAGGTTCTACTGGTTTTGGGCCTCGACCTACAGTTTCAGAGCCTACAGTGGGTGATGCAGGATGATCACATATAGTATATGCTGCGGTTAATGACCGCCAAGCTGATCACCAGAACACAGTGGTCGAGACTTTAGGTAAGTTACATGGTGTTAGTGTTTCTATTCTTTTTGATTCTGGAGCCACTGACTACTTTATTTAACCGACCATAGTTGACCGTTGTGGTCTTGTGGTGGTAAAGCAAGGTGGTAAGTGGCAAGTTGAATTCGCCTCAGGGGTGAAAGTAGCAATAGAAAATTTAGTACATAATTGTGAACTTAAAATTGGTACGTTAACTACCTTAGTAGATTTATATGTTACACCCTTAGGGTCATATGACATAGTTTTAGGTATGGATTGGCTAGCATCTTATCATGCTGTGATTGACTGTCAACTTAAGACAGTTAGTTGCATTAATGATTTAGGTACGAAAGTGGAAATCATAGGTATTCAAAGACCTGTCTCTTTGCAGATGATATCTACTATGCAATTAAAGAGATGTCTTCATCAGGGATGTCAACTGTTTGCAACAACAGTTACTGATTTGGAAGAGGGTGAGAGTCGAGAGGTATCTCTTGATGATCATCCTATTCTTAGGGAATTCGTAGATGTGTTTCCCGATGACATTCCTGGAATGCCACCAAAGAGGGATATTGACTTTAGAGTTGACCTAGTTCCTGGAGCTGAGCCTATTTCTAGAGCTCCTTATAGAATGATGACTCAGGAGTTAGAAGAATTTCGTATCCACTTAGAAGAATTATTAGAAAAGGGTTTCATTCATCCTAGTGTTTCCCCTTGGGGAGCACCTGTTATCTTCGTAAAGAAGAAGGACGGTCTCTTAGGCTGTGCATTGACTATCGTCAATTGAACAAGGTTATGATTAAGAATCGTTATCCTTTACCTAGAATCGATGATCTTTTTGATCAAATTAAGGGAGCTAATGTGTTCTCTAAAATTGATTTGAAATCTGGGTATCATCAATTGTGTATAGCTAAAGCAGACATTCATAAAACTACTTTTCAAACTCGTTATGGGCACTACGAATTCACAGTAGTACCATTTGGGTTAACGAACACACCATCAGTATTTATGAGTTTAATGAATGGTGTTTTTCGTACATACCTTGATCGCTTTGTCCTGGTATTTCTCGATGATATTTTAGTCTATTCGAGAAACATAAAGGAACATGAAGGACACTTGAGACAGGTTTTGCAATGTTTAAGGGAAAATCAATTGTGTGCAAACTTGAAGAAGTGTGACTTCTTTCAAACTGAAATAAAATACCTTGGACATGTGATATCTGGTAAAGGTATTGCTATGGATCCTTCAAAGATCCAAGCTATTGTAGATTGGCCCGCACCTACTAATGTAGGTGAAGTTCGTAGCTTTATGGGTCTAGCCGGTTACTATAGGCGATTCGTAGAGGGATTTTCTAGAATCGGTCATCCTATTACTTCTCGTCAAAGGAAAGGGAAGAAGTTTGTTTGGATAGAGCAATGTCAGTTGGCTTTTCAAACACTTAAAGAAAATTTAACTAATGCGCCTATACTGATTGTTCCTGATCCTACTAAGGATTTTGTAGTATGCACGGATGCATCCTTAGAGGGTTTGGGAGCAGTTTTGATGCAAGATGGGCATGTGATTGCTTATGAGTCTCGCAAACTCAAAGACCACGAATTAAACTATCCTACTCATGACCTAGAACTAGCTGTAGTAGTGCATGCATTAGTTCGATGGAGGCATTTCCTATTAGGTCATCATTTCAAACTTCATACTGATCACCGTAGTTTTCAATACATCTTTACGCAACCTAACTTGAATGCTAGGCAGAGATGGTGGATGGAGTTCTTGTGTGTGTACGATTTTGAGGTGAGATATGTTCAAGGAAAAGAGAATGTAGTGGCTGATGCTCTTAGTCGTCGTAGACATGAGATCTCTGCAACTACTCTTGAAGTAGATTTGAGAGGTCAAATATTAGCTGTACTTCCTACTGATAGACTATATCAGGAAGTGAGGTCAAAGATTGAATTGGGCAGACCTTTAGAAGGTTGATTTGCAGGGTATGTCCTAGAATCAGATGGTATATTACAACATTTAGGTCGTATTTATGTACCACATGTTGAGAATCTTCGTACATTAATTATGACTGAAGCTCACTGAGCTCCGTATTCAGCTCATCTAGGAGTTAAGAAAATGCATGCTGATCTTCAACAATTGTATTTCTAGCCTGGTATGAAACGTGATATTGTTGATTATGTATCGAGGTGTCTTGAATGTCAGCGAGTCAAAGCTAAGCATCAACATCCTACTGGATTATTGCAGCTACATCTCATTCCTGAATGGAAATGGGATATTATATCCATTGACTTTGTTGTAGGGTTACCTACGTCATCACATCGACATGATGCCATTATGGTAACTGTTGACCGTTTGACTAAAGTAGCTCACTTTTAACCTATACGATCATCATATAATGCTTCATCCGTAGCTAGGATATTTATGGAGGACATCGTTAGGTTACATGGGATTCCTCGTAGGATTATATTGGATAGAGATCCTATATTTACTTCGGCCCTATGGAATTCATTACAACATGCTTTAGGTACCCATTTGAACTTTAGTTCAGCATATCATCCTCAAACCGATGGAAAAATTGAAAGAGTTAACCAAATATTAGAGGATATGCTTAGGATGTATGTAATGGACCAACAATCACGTTGGGAGGATTACTTGTACTTAGTAGAATTTGCTTACAACAATGGATATCAGAGTTCCATAGGTATGCCACCTTTTCAGGCTTTATACAGTCATCCTTGTCGAACTCCTCTGAGTTGGGATCGACTTGAGGATAGAGTATTACTTGGACCTGAGATGCTTCGTGACATGGAGCAACAGGTTGACCGTATTAGAGAACATTTGATAGCAGCTCAGGATAGGAAAAAGAAATATGTCGATGCGCATAGGATAGACCGATAGTTTGCTGTTGGTGATAGAGTGTTTCTTCGAGTGCGACTGCAAAAGAGTCCAATCTGTTATGGAAAAGTCTCTAAGCTTGCGCCTTGTTTTGTAGGGCCATTTGAGATCTTAGAGAGAATTGGTCCCGTGGCATATTGACTCGCCTTACCACCCAGTTTTTCTCGTATTCATGATGTTTTTCATGTATCAGTTCTTAGACCATATCATCCCAATATATCCCATGTACTTGATTGGAATGCATTACAAGTAGAGGACGTGTAGCTGGCTTTGGAGCCCGTGGCCATTCTACAGCATCAAACGCTCGGTCTCAGTGGTCGAGATGTTGATCAGGTGAGGGTCCAATGGGATCCTAGTCATGAGGCTTCTGCTACTTGGGAAGATGCGACACGCATGAGGGAACTTTATCCCTATCTGTTTGCATGCTTTTAGGAGCAAGCCTGATCCTAGGGGGGGAGGATGTAGTACCCCTCCGTTTATGCATATGCTTTCTGCTGTTATGTTTTCACACTGTTAGACTATGATACTTTGTTTGGATATTTTGATCGCTAGTTTCGAGCAACAGTGGATTTATTCTGTGACATGATGATATATTGTTTGGTGATTATTGATTTCAGACATGATTTGATATAGCGTAGATGTTTACTTTCAGTTGATTATTGCTATGTCCATGTTTATGATGGACTAACAGCTATTTATTTCATCAGTCTGATGTGATGTGTATTGGTGTGGAGAACGGAATCACATCACTCGCTTGCGAGTGCCCTGTGTTATCCATGATTTTCTCCGCATGGTGTGTCTGTTTAATGCTTTATATATGTATATATATGCACATTATTTTCTTGGTTGCAAGAATTTTAGGTACATGACACCGACTCCACCTGGGTACTCAGGTCTGAGCGTGTCAAGACTCAACGGATATGTTGATCGGGAGATAGTAGTTTGGTTTACCCTAGTTTAGTCTATAACTCGGTCATTGTACATTGTTAGTTTTAGTCTGAGTCTAGGTTGTCTTGTATTTTTTGTTTGGATAAATTGTTGGAAAGGTAAATTTGGTTAATTTTAATGTTAGTTTACTGTGCTTTAATTTATTATTATTAAATTATTTTTTAAATGTTGAAGCAATTAGTGCTTTATATTTAATTAATTAATTAGCTTATTTGGTTGAATGGTTTGATCTTAAAAGATTAAATTTATTTAATTAAATAAATAAATTAATTAAATTAATTTTTTTCAAAGATTGCGTGTGTGAATAGATTTAATATTTAAATTAAATATTTTGTGAAAAAGGTATTTTTGGTTATTAAATAAATTATTTTGTATTTGAAAATTAGGAAATAAAATAAAATAAATGCATGTGTTTGGAACATTGGTTGAAAAATTAAATTAAATGAATTTAATTGCTTGCAAATTGAAAATTGGAAGATTGTCAAGAAGTGGTGGGAAGATATTTTTGCAACCACTTCTCGACATGTGTGTGAGTGCAATAATTGTTTATGGATTGAGGAAAATTTGTTATGTAGTTTATTGTGGATCGGGGATTGCACAAAGGCTTTTTCAATTTTTCTTATGAGAAAATTATCAGAGCTTTGCAAAATTTCTCTCTTTGTGTTGTTTTTTGGATATATTGTATATTTGTGGAAAATCTTTTTTGTTTGTATCTTTGGATTGGGATTTGCTATACGGGAAGAAATAGGAAGCTACAGGCAACAGAGGCAACAGAAGCTTTTCTTCACCAGTAAGCAAAGGAATACATGTATTTTTCTCGTAAATTTCATTTTGTTAGTTTCGAAAGGGAATGCTTTGAAAGAAATCAGTTTAATGTAAATCCCTGTATTTCACTTCTCTGTATTTTGTTTTTTTTGTGAAGAATTAATGGTTTAAGAAAAACCTTTGTAGTTTATTTTCTGTAGATAGTATTTAAATTTTGGGAAGGGAATTTATTTGTTTAAGGAAATTGAAAACCTCTGGGGAAAGAAAAATAATGGATTGGAATTAAAAAAAAATACTATGCGTGAATTTTGTGAAACCCTGAGGAAATATTATTATTTTCCCAATTTCCCCAGTAGAAGTTTATTACTATTTTCTTCTCTGTTAAAACAAAACTCTATTGGAAATTTTTTTAATATATATATATATATAATCATATATATATTTATATATATACATATATATATATATTTTATATATAAATTGGATTCGGAATGGAGCTTAATAGTTTTTTGATTATATGATTTTAAATCGCCGTACAGGCGTGAGACTTTTTAAAAGACAGAATTAAATTTTCGTCAATGCGAATTGAAATTTCGCAGAGTTAAATTTTTGTTTAAATTTACAATAGCAAAATGTTTTTTGTTATCAATGCACAGTAGGCGATGGAGGATGCGCAGGGGCCTCCCCACGGCCGCCCATAAGGGGAGGCAGCGGCTGTGAAGGCAGCCCGACGCTACCCTCACAGGCAGCGCACAGGCGGCCGTGGCCGCCGTGACCTGTTAGGGACGGCTGTGAATGCAGCCGAAACCCTAACCTTAAACTTTTGTTTTGTTTAACTGAAATCTGAATAGAATGTGTTTCAACTTAATTAATATTTGATATTTGAAAATTTTATTTAATATATATAAATGATTAATAATAAATAAGAATATATAAATACATATATATATATGTATATGTATATGTATGTATATATTTTTATTTGATTTTAATATTATTTCTTTTAAAAAAAATATAGAAAATTGTATATTTAAATTTTTGTGTAATGATTATTTAGGTGAAATATTAGAATTGATTAGCTTTATTTGTAATGATTAAAAGGGTAAATTTTAGTCTAAAAAAAAAATTAGATTAATTTGATGCAGTTCCCTTAATTATTGAGATATGATTTACAATCAAGATGTTATAATTATTTGATTTTATTCAATGTATGGATTTAGTGAATCCGAACGGTAGATGCTTAATTTTCTGATTTGTTTCAGTTGTGTATTTAATTGGGGCAATTTGGGAAAGATCGTAGTTTTCTTTTCAAAGTCTTCCAGACCAATTGTAAATGTGGGAATAGGGATTGTTAAGTTGAGTTCTTGAGTAAACTAAGGATGAGTACATGGATTTGTATGGTGGATTGACAACTGTTTATGAACAAAAATTTGATGTCCATTATAACATGTTGGGTCTTTTGTGTTGATTTTGGTTAAATGTACACCTTGTAAACCTTAGTCAGAGAACATAGTTTCCTTTGTTATGTTTAGGGGAGTGGATTTTTGTAAGGGCCGACACACAAAGTGGTGTGAGGGTAACTTATAAAGAGTTAGTAAATCAATGATAACTAAGAACACAGTAGTTAGGTTTAAAAACTCTTAACAAGATGATTGTACCTCGCTTATGACTCTCGAGCTACTTCAGTCTTGAGTATAAGATGAGAAGGCCTGGAATGGCAAATCAAAGTCTTGTTTCTTCAAGAGACATTCGATTCCACAATAGTATGCAATAGGGGCTGGGTTTCGTAAGAGGTTACCAGGGTAACCCAAGGATTGGGGGCCAGAACCTAGGAAGAAACACCAGGGTAACCTTTGCAACAATGTGATGACATTCCACCTAGAATAACAGTTAACCTTGTATTTGTAGTAAATTCAATTGTCCAAATCTGGAAGCAATGTAACCTTTAGTTTGTTATGTACTAGTGTCTAGGGTTAGTAGATTAGGTCTAGGTAACCTTATTACTATCTCCTAGCATGGGGGGTGGACCTACGGGTACCACATGGTTGGGTGGAATGTGCACCTTACTCCGTTGGGTCCCCAGTTTGTGATCATGGCATCGAGAGCTTCGTGGATGGAGAGCTCACACATGGAAACCTATATGCACTTCTTATTGTAAATTGTAATTCATGTTTTGTAAAACATCCCTCAATTGTATATGAGGTGAATACTTGTAAAATGTAAACATTATTGAACTACCTCATCAAATGGATGAGTATTGTATATTTTATCAAATGCAATGTATGGAAACATGTTTGTACTATATATTATCTTCAATGGAAATTTCAATGTTATGCAATGTTTATCTTTATGTTATAAGTTAATATGTGCAATGCGAAATACTTAAGTCACTTATGGAAAACTCAAAGTAGTGTAATGTCGCATAGCTTAATGAATGTATGCAACTAATTAACTTAATAATTAAACTCTAAAATTTTTTTATTACACTTTTATATACAATTGCAACATTCTTAGGTTATTGAGACGGGGCATTACACCCATAGATTTATACCAAAAATTTATGTCCATTAGAAGGGAAGTTAATGAACTAATCAACTCCTTCAACAATAGATTTCATTGAGCATATATGAGATTGCAGCCACCCTACGTGATTGATGATGCTTCAGCAAGGGTAGTATACTATGTTTCCTTAGACATTCTCACCTCTACCTTAGTCAAGTGAATGCATCATCCCCCTACATGTTTGGTAGATGCCTATGTAGTAGGAGTTAAGGAAAGCACATATATGGAACAACACTTGGCTGGTCCACTACCCTTAATGGGGCCCATCGCCAATCATAGATAGATTCATGGATTGAGTCATACTTTAACCAATCAAACTCCATTAATGAATCAGGTTCCCCAACTACCCATTGTGTCACATCTAGGGCCTCCATTTTATTAGGCTCCACCCATACCATATTATCTACAAACTTCAAATTAGTAGACCTTTTCACAATAGCATAACATACCTTTATACTTGTAGAACTCCGAAGCTTCAACTACCTAGCAGAACTTGTCTGCAACATACCCTGTTTTCCTTTACAATTTTGTGTCAATGCAAAGCAATTCAAATAAAGAAAGGATTGAAAAATTGGTTGAGAAAGTAAAGAAAATGACCACTGAGGTTACTCACTTGAGAAACCAAAATAATCAGTTGCAAGCATCTCAAAGAAGGAAGCCCCAAAGGTAGAATTGAACATCGAATACTAGGGCCAACAATGGAGGGGTTCCCACTCCGCTTGACCCACCTAGCAGTGCAGATAAATTGAAAAGTGGAGTATACTTGGCTGAGGCAGCATTATCCAAATAGTGTAGAATCCATCAAACCAATAGGAATTTCAAGCTTGAATGTCTGGAGTTTCAAACTACTACTGTAACTTTTCAAGTGGAGGTGAAAATTGTTGTTGATAGTTTAGGTTGTAGAGAAATAGCACTCTCAGAGCTATATGATTTGGTTTTGGTTGTAAACCAGGTACTCTGCCCTCAAGGTGATAAGAACTAACTCAAGAAGGAGGCTATACAAAAGGGGGGTGAAGAGAATGAGGTATGTAACAAAGGAACTTTATCTCAAATGTTTGATTCAATAGATAATTGTCCTAAAGATGAGGAGGAACAACGAGAGGAAGAGGTTCATATGTTCCCAATTCTCAACCCCTTATAACTTAAGAAATAGACAAGGTGGTGGTCCATTGACGACCTCTATACCACCCAACAATTTCAACACACCCCTTGATGCAAATGATAGCAATAATCTGCCTTACCCTAGGGTGCCTACTCAATATTTCAATAGGAGTAGGCAACCCAATATTAAAAAAGAACAAGACACTAATCTCACCAAAAGAAATCCATCTAAGGCAGATGTTGAATAGATGGGAGATTATGTGGCAGAGGAGTTAAAGAAGATAAAAGTGAGCTTGTTAGCCTTTGACCTGCTATGAGTACCTGCCATTAGGAGTTCCTTCTTTCGATCACTAAATGGGACTACACCATCAAAACCATCCCAAGATGTAGCAGCAAAGGTCTCATTTGATACCTCTAGCAATGAGCTAACAATTAGAGAAATCATGGGGAAGAAGTTTGATAAGCAACCTAGTAAGGATCAACAATTGGATAAGCAATCAACCAAGGAACAAAATTTGAAGCATAAAAAGGATAAAAGAAAAGGATAAAGCTCAAGTAGCCCAAGCTGATGCCACTATAGGGTTGTTCTAGGGAAGGTTGGAAATCCCTCCTTTCCCGTTGACTATCCATTTTTTTGTCAAAAATATGAATAACTTGGACTATTAGATTTCGAGACCTCTACTAATGTCATGCCATAACCCTGACCCCATCCAAAAGGAAGGAAACTCAATTAGATAAGACTGAGGTAAATGTAGTGGGGGAGCTTAATAGAATTCCAATGCAGATTGTAGCATAGCCAAGGGTACAATAGGTCATTGATATCTAAGTCACAGACATCCCTGATACTTATGGTATCATATTAGGAAGAGACTTCACCTAGGCTCTCAATGGTTATACCTCAACTGATTACTCACATATGTGATTGCCTTGGAAGGGACCACTTAATCATATTTAGATTGAATGCGAGCCTAGGATGAGATTTCTGATAACTAAGTATAACAAGACAAATGAAGTATTGTTTTCCAAAAACAAAATGGGGAACTATCTCCAAATTACATATGAGGGTGAAAAAGAGGAGGTAGAAGAAGTTCTTGTGTTGTGACACACCTCTTCCAACTTGACTACCCTTCCTAGTAGCATGGAAGCGTTGGTTGAATATGATAATGAATATTTTCAAGAAGATGGCAATTTGGGGTTGTTTGATGGCTTTCAAGAATTCATGCAGAAGTGCATGCAATATTAGCTCAATCTAGGAGCTAGAATAGATTTCAAGGAGCTATTATTGCCTAGTTGGTGTAGAATACATGACACATCTCATTCTAAGTTCAAGTATTGTCTTTGTCAAATAGTGGTAGACCACATCAAGAGACATATCACTTTGATAGAGGCCTCAACGAATAAATTGCAAGATCCAAACTAGTTCAAATGCAAACAACTTAAGAGTGAAGGACTGGATGCACTGCTAAAAAATGAGGTATGCTCTGTCAGCTCCAAAGGAGGGTGTCCGTATAAGTTCTGGATGTTGCATTTTGATATATCCAAATCCAAGGAATGGGAGTAGAATTCAAGCTAATCAGTCCCTTAGGTAAGAGCTTCTTTGCCAGAAATAGATTACAATTCTATAGCTATACCAATAATGTAGCTAAGTATGAAGTGCAAGTAAATGGGTTACTCATGGCATTACAAAAATGGGTTAAAATATTGCAAGTATTTGGAGGTTCGAAGCTAGTTGTCAAACAAGTTATAAAATTGTACCCATGCCATGACCACAGGTTAGATAACTATAGGAATAGGATGTGGGACTTGATAGAGGGGTTTGATACATTTAATATCTAGTTAATCCCTCAAACTAAAAAAATGACATTTTTGATGCATTAGCACAAGAAACCAATACCTTGCAACCTTTGTCATTAACTGGCCTAAAGAAATTCATAGCAGAACTCACCCCTACCCCATCATACAGTTCAAATGTGTTTTCTTCTCAAATTATAAACAAAGTAGAGGCAGGGAAGCTTGATATAGAAGGATTCATTAATTTGAGACCAACATATAATACCCATAAGCATGGTTTTAGTTAGAAAAAGATCTTTGACCTTGATCACATAAGGAGACTAGAATATTATACCAGAAAGGACTTCATAGATAGCCAATGTGATATTATGGTTTTGGAGTATTGTAAATGTAAAGAATGTTTTTATTGGTAAGGTCTACACTTCAAAAGAAAAGAAAGGGATAATTGATGCTTTATATACATATCATGACATGATGGCTTGGGGATATGAGGACCTCAAGATATATGATACTTCAATCATTACTCACACTACTCCCCTCAAACCAGATGTGAAGCCCTTCAGGCAATGACAACGTCCAATCAATGCATTGTTGGAGCCCATTTTTTTTTTAAAGAGAAGAATTTGTTGTCTGCATGCATCATCATCCCTATCTGGCATTCCATTTGTGTGGCCAATTTATTCCTAGGGTGGAAGTAGAATGGAGAGATTAGGCCATGCATGGATTTTAGGAACTTAAACTGATCCTCTTAAAAGGATAACTATCCAATACCATCACTGGATGAAGTATTGTAGATTGTTAATGGCTCATAGATGATGTCCTTCCTTGATGGCTACTTAGGTTACAATCAAGTGATGGTGTAGTATGAGGATAGGCACAAGATTGGCTTCACCATAAAATGGGGAACATTTGCATACAAAAGGATGCCTTTCACCTTGATCAATGTAGGGGCAACGTTTTAGCATGCCATGGATATTTCCTTCAAGGATTTGATAGGTAAATGCATCATCATTTAAATGGATGAGCTTACAGTGTTTCCAAAGAAAAGAGGGGATCATGTCTCTAATTTATGCAAAGTGTTCTAGAAATGCCAAGAGTTTTTCATTTCATTAAATCCCAAAAAGTGTATCTTTCAGGTAACTAAGGGAAATTACTAAGGCATGTAATCTCATAAAATGGTATATCAATTGACCTAGAACATGTTTAGTCTATCTTAAAGATTCATCCCCTAGAAGCAAGAAAGAAATAAAGTCCTTCCTTGGGAAGATTAACTTTGTAAGGAAGTTTATCACATTGTTTGCTAAGATTATGAAACCATTGAATGCTATGCTTAAGCAAGATGCCAACGTTGAATGGATTCCAGAGGCCAAACAAGATTTTGTAGAGATAAAGAGAGCCATCACAGATGCTCCCATCTTAATCAGACTCAATTATTCAAAGTCATTCTATATATATTCATTCACCTTAGATCACTCATGTGCTAGCATGCTAACAAATAAGAAAATAAAGAAAGTGAGCATCCTATTGCTTTCATGAGTACTCTATTGAAGGATGTTGAATTGTGCTATCCCAATGTTGAAAAGTAGGCTATGCCCTAGTCCGTGAAGTCAAGAAGTTTAAGAACTACATCATGAGAAATAAGGTATTTTCTATTATCTTTATGTAATTGTTAAGATATTACTGATGCAAAATGAGCTAGGGGAAAGTCTAGCCAAGTGGGTTACATTGTTGTAATTGTATGATATGGAGATACAACTAATGAAGTTGGTGTGAGGTCAGGCCCTTACGTGCACCATGGCTGAAATTGATCTATAACTCACTACTCAACAATATAACCTAGATCCACGTCTCTCCAGATGAATGGTGCGATGAAATTATGTGTTATTTTCTAAACCACAAGTGTCCCCCACACTTACAAGGAGCCCAAAAATGAGCTCTAGAACTAAAAAGTAATAGTTATATGTTGAAAGGTGCTAAGTTTTACATGAAGAATCATGAAGAGATAGGTTTGATGTATGGGAAAAGATGAAGTAGTTGAAGTGCTTAAGGAATTTCATGATAAATTTGGAAATAGGCATGGATCGGATCATTCAATAACCCACCAGATTCTACAAGCTGGATACTACTAGATGACACTATTCAAAGATGCTCACAACCACATTCGATCTTGTCATGTTTTCCAGACTACTACCACCATGGAGAGGTATATTGTTGTTCCACTATATCCTATTGTTGAGGTAAGGCCATTCACCCAATGGAGACTCAACTTCATTGGTCCAATCAACCCACCATCCTCTGTGGGACAAAAGTATATTCTAACCACAACTGATTATTATACTAGATGGATAGAGGTTATTTCTTGTAGACAATGTAAAACCAAGGTAGTGTTTAATTTTCTTGAAAGATTTATAATCAATTATTTTGGATGCCCATTTTCCTTAGTATGTGACAATAGTTTGGCCTTTGCCTCTCTTAAATTCATGGGTTTGGTTTTTTATTATGGAATTGTGCTAAAATTTTCATCAAATTACTATCCCCAGGGTAACGAGTTAGCTAAATCCACTAATAAAAATTTGTTGACTATATTCCACAAGCTACTAGATAGGAACCCAAAGGATTGGCACAACCAATCATGGTTTTCTCTGTGGGAAGATCATACCCAACACAAAACTACTTTAGGAAATTCCCCATTCCACCTTGTTTATGGTCTAGAACTTGTTTTCTTGGTTCACCTCAAAATTCCCTTGTTACAATTTATCAACACCTACTATGAGGAGGGAGAATGTCTTGAGGCCCTTCTAGCTAAACTACTCCACTTAGAAGAAAAATGAGATGATGTAGAAAATTTCACCAAACATCAGGGCGTAGTCAAAAGATGATTTGATCATAGAGTCAAGGTTAATGCCTTTAGAATTGTTGATTTAGTGCTATACTAGGACAAGGCTTGTGAGAAGAAGGGGGACATGATAAATTCAACAAGCTTTGGCTTGGTCCCTTTCAAATTTTTCAAATCCTAGGAGATAATTTTTCTTGAAGACTATTATTGGAGAGGTCCTATTGCTCGTCAATGAGAAATACTTGAAGCATTATTTCCTTGCTTGAGTTTCTCTAGCTCACTCCTGTACATAGTTAGAGTAGGTGTTTTTCTTTACATTTTGGTTTTCTTTTCTTTCACTCATTTTGTTGATTTTTGTTTTTCCGAGGGTGTTGCTTGGTCTTAATGTGGTGGTTGTGCTTTCCATCGTCAAGTGGTTTACCTTTTTGTGCATTCACGTTTGTTCCATGGATTAGTATTCATGAGTTATCAAGAATTTTCTACTCACCTCCATGAGTCAGGTTCCATCAACCAAACTCTTGCTTGACCTAGAATGAAACCCTTGTCTGAATCACTTCAAATTTATCTTAGATCTGACATAACACATACCTTTAATGCTCCTAATTGGTTGTACAACGATCATCATGAGGCCTTGACAAGTGAAAAATCATAAATCTTCTCCAATGACTATTGTAATCTCCAAACCCTTCTATAGGCCTCACAACTTATTCAATGGAGCAAGAAAGTAAAAAATAAAAGTCACAAAAAGAAAAGAGAAAAAGAAAAGAAAATATTGATAAAGAAGAAACTGTATGAGTGTGTGAACAACTCTATTGAGGCTATAGACTCTCAACTAGAAATAGAGCAATGTTCATGGGGATTGGTGGAAGCGATAAACTATTGCGCAGGACACTTGATTGGTAGGGGAAATGCATGTTAATGGACTTAGATTATATAGCTTGTTTTGGTCGATATTACTTAAGCTTCTATATTTTCTAAGGTAGGGAATAAACCACCCGTAAGCACACACTTCTAAGATATTTGTGGCTTGATTTCATTAAGGATTTTATTCTCCTTTGAACCTTCATTTCTCTTGATCATGCTTGTTTTTGGTCTACAAAATAGATATTTTGGGTTTTAGATGAATCTTTATCCTTGGAATGCTTGGAAGTGTTCTCAACATAGTCACCATATTAGGCGTTTTTCAACAACCCACTGATTGGGGACCCCTTGTTTTTCCCTACCGTCATTTTCCACATACTAGTGTCCCCTTTTTAAACTAAGTGGATCAAAGTTCTTCAAGATGTTGAACCCACATGAATCATCTGCTAAAAAATTAATAATTAAGTTTTATTATATAGGCCTCATGGGTTTCCTGCAGTTTCTCTAATTCCTTTCTATCTATAATCTTGCTAGGTCTCTATTTTTGGATTTCTACTTCCTAAAAATTGTTTTTTAGGCATCCACCCTTTGACTTTTTGCAACAAACTTCTTGCTTGACGGAATCCACCTATCATTTATCAACATGAATTTTGGGCCTATGGTTTTTCGCTCATCGTGTTTCCACATTGTACCTCCCACACACTTTTCAAAGCACCCACAAATAATGCTTACATTAATGGCACCAATATCTATAAATAAGAGGCATCCAACCTATCATTTTCACCAGAGTGTTTGAAGCTTGAAAAGCTAAGGAGACTGTTGCACACACAAGTGGATTTGAGGACTAAAGTAGCATCCTCCTCTTCTTTCCACGTGACAGTAGGTAAGATTCACTACTCATCCCCATTTATGTGTGTGTCATAGAAAAATGGCTCCTTTTCATTTTCATGGTCTTTTAGGTGTTGTTTCACAGTGTTTGATCTATTTTGCTATGATTTTATGAACTGTAACATGGTTTAAACATGCATATTTAGGTACTAAAATTCAAATAATGATGTCTTATGAAGGTGTTGTGAAGTGTTGTAAGACATTTCTACACTCTTCTAGATTCTATTCATTACAATTTACCTAAAAATCACCATTTCATCACTAAACAAGTCCTATTTTGAAGTGTTGTAAAGTCTTGTAACAAGATTTCATGCTTTTCTAGGCATAACTTCACTATTTACCCCTTTCTTATGCTTTATTTCAAGGTCCCTTTATGCCCTCATATGCTTTAATTACGTGTATTTTTGAATGTTAGCCTGACAAACAACATTAAATACAAGATTATTCCTGACACCCATTTTCAGGTCCTAGGTGGGACCCATTCACCATGGGTGGTGAATGAGTCCCCCTTGGCTCCAAATTTAATTTTTTTAAAATTTCCATTCAATTTTTTATTCAAAAACACTTGATGTCGGCTTGTGATGAGGTATGAGCGGGTTACTAAGGCACAAGATGGTATAAATAAGTGATTTTCACCTCATTTTACATCCTCTAACATTCACATATCCTATTCAAGAAATCTCAAGAATTCAAGCATCTTGCAACATCTTATCAAGCATTATTCAAGCACTTTGGAGCCTCCATTGACATTACTTCATATTTGCATCATCAACGGTTTGGTAAGTCGATAGCATTTGCATGTTGTCAGTTTATCGTTCTCTTGCATTTCATTATTTTATTAAGGGTTTGATTACCATAGTGGGGTTTGACCAAGACAAACCCCTATTTGCTAACCCTCAACCATTTTTCCCCTCTTGCATGTGTGTTTGCAGACCTTTGTATGCAAATTTTATAAGAATTTAGGTGTTGAAGATTGGTCAACAAGTCAACTAGGTGCTTCAAGTCAAATCAACTCTATTTCAAGCTTGGAGAAGGTTTTATGTATGTTTCCTATAGAAATGACTTCAACAACCCGACAAGCAGATATTTGCCGATCTGGTGTTGAAGAGTTGTCTCCTGATTTCTCAGAATTTTGGGAGAGTGTTTATTCTCCACTAGTGGCGAATGAGTCCCATGTGAAGACTAAAAATATGAATTTTTTCAAATTCTGGATCTTGGCTATCAGAAAGCTATTTCCAACACTTTTTCACTAGTAGCAGGACTAATTTTCCACCCTGGGCGAATGAGTCCCACATTGGAATTTCAGTAATTTTAGACAACATTCACAACATTCCAGATTCATCAAATCTTTCCCAAGTGCACTCTATTTCATTTCATTTCTTTTTGTTCTGCATTATTTCATCTTTTAGTTAATTGTTTGCATATCACAATGCATTTTCCAGAATAGTTTAAATCTTAGTTTTGCATTCAGAATCAATCATAGAAATCACTTACTTGCATTTAGTTCATTTCATTTAGCTTAGAAAACATCTCACATAACATTATTTGAATGAACCCTTTAGCATTTTTGGGCCCTATCTCTCTCCTGTTAGGTGAAAAACCCTATAAGAGCTAGAGAAGTCCATAGGAACCAAAAATCTACGATTCACTATGTTCCTGAATTTGTCAAATGACTAGGGTTTGGGAGTAGTAATGTATAGAGGGCTATTAAGAAGGTTAGGCATGTTTTATGGTTTGATTAAGTTCTGCTAAGTAGAAACCAATGGTGCCATGTCCATGTTTGGTGTAACACATAGAAGAATGAACATTGTCTCAGTTGAAATCCCCCGCCCTAGTTCACTAACAACAAGTTACCCCCCAAAACCTAGGGCCTCTGAGTGTTAAATGGTCATGGGTTTTATTCTCATAATGAAGCCTTTGGAATGTTGTTTCTTACGACTTCGATGATTACAGCTCCCACTTCCCCCATTCTCGCACACAAACCATTGCATTGTTTAAACTATTGAAGCTTTAAAGGGATAATTACTTCAAATTCAAGGTCTATGGGTTCCTCCACATGAATTTCTACTACCAGGAAGACGAGAACCCCTAGTTGTTGGCTACGGTAAAGGCTCAATGACTTTGTGATTGGTAGGCCCTACCTATGTGTCTATCGTGAGCATGTCATGAATGAAAATTGGTTGTCTTTGAACCTATGCAATGATTTCTTTGTGGATCTACATTTACAAGTTGCCATGGGACCATGGTCATTGTTAGCGGTTGAGCTACGATAGCTTTCCCACCAAATACTTCCACCTCAAACTTTTCCACAACCTATCAAACCAAAGTCCTAAAAAATTCTAAGTGCGAGTCATTCCCTATGGAAAGCCATGGACAGAAAGGTGTCTGACTCTAGTCATTGCTTAACAATAAAGAAAAAATGATGCTCCACCTGGCAGTATTTTCCCTCATGACTTTTGCACGCACTTAATGTCTAACTGTGATGATGCAAGCATTGAATACCATGTTATGACAATTGACCATTTGAGCGAAATGAAAATTCTAAGTCAAAATGACAATGCAGATTTCTCTATACAGGATTTCATTTACAAAAGGCCACCCAAACGAAGTTGTTGTCTAAATGGAAAAACCTAAATGACATTCCACTTTGCGGCATCCACCTCATCCAACCCCACATCACCCCAATAGTCACCTAAATTCCAAAGTAAACTCCAATTTCATTTCTCCATGTGCCAAAGAAACTTTTGACCTTAGAAAAATAAAGCCCCTGCATATTTTCTCATGCGGCTGGTCGCTTGTAGATCTTCATGAGCCTAAGGTTGTCCCCTAACTACCCAACACTTGACAACGTCCATAGGAGCAGTACCCTCATACCAAGTTTCCACAATTCACAGGGTGATTGAATTCTCAAGTCAAGTAATCAAACATTATTCTTTGTCCTATTCCCCATGGGCTAAGTGACTCAACCAAAGTATGCCAAGTATAAGATCACTACGAAGATCAAGAGCTAGAACTCTATTTGCGGAATGTTGTATCCTCAAGGCCATTGTCAGCAGAAAAACCTAAGTAGCTTTCTAAGTTATGGCTTCCACATCATAGTTTCCCACATGAGCCCAAGAAGCAAGTTTGACCAAATGAATTGATCCCAACACTTTGATCTACATTTCACACATGACTTAATGAAATTGCATAAAAAAACTTAAATTGTTGTCAATACAGAAGTATCATCGTAGAACTTTGTTTGCGGGTTTCCATGGTCTCTAGGCTATTTTTTATAGCAATAACACTGATAGCTTCTGCAATGTGGAAACCCGCACCATCAAACCTACAAGGTTGTGAATCTTGTAAACAAGCATAAAATGATGAAATTTTATGAATGTAAGGATCTTTTTGAGGAAAATAGATGCATTTAATAACATTTTGGCATGATTTAACTAGTGTTTCGCTCTCTTGATTTATCGAGGCATTCACTCAACATTCTTTGTGTAGGATTTATAGAACCAACTAATAAAAGTGATAAGAGAAAGAAGAGTGCAAAATCTATGAAAGGAGAAAATGAAAATTCCAAAATGAATTATGAGTTAAATGGGGTTGAATGCAGCTGAAAGGTTACCTCAAATTGGGACAAGGTAGCAGATAAAAACTTAGGTCACGTTACCATAAAAAAAATTAGATAGTGGGTCTTGGTTAGTACAAAGACTGAAGAGGCTTTGAGGATAAAGAAGAATGGGATTGCAAAAGCAACAGGTTTCCCTCCAGCTGTAATCAGCCCAGAGTTGATCTTCACATGTCAAGAATGCTATCATCAACCAACTAGAAGAATAGTTACTATTGATGGAAGAGTGCTAGCTGATTTGATTCCTATGTTGATCGGGACAACATTTGAGATCCCACTATTTGACAAGATGGAAGAAGCTAAGAAAGAATATGCATTAAATGTGTGGAAAGAAGACCCCACCGGCTACAAAAGAACCATAAATTAGACATGGTTGATTGATAAGAGAGGTAGTGCCAATAAAGTGCCACAAACGCTATACCAAAGTGATTTGACAGAGGAGGTCAATGACCTCGTAACACTCTTTAGCAGGGTAATGGGACCCTCCACTTCAACAATATTTGAGGAATGGATGTGGTATTTTGTGGAGGAGATCATTAGGGGAACAAAAAGTTCCATTGGGAAAAGATAATCAGTGATAATTCAATCAATTTGTTGCAATAACCAACATTCCATTACCAATAATTGACTGGATAGAGCCAAAAGTTATAGACTTAGACATAGTCACCCACCCAATAGAGAAAAGAGCTAAGAAATGGTCAAATGATCAAGTGGCCCAATTGCAACAACATGATGTGGAGCTAACATACAGAGAATTAGAAGATGACATTGAAAGCGAAACAAATAGTGGTGTTGGTGTAGGTTCTTCAGGTGAGGCTCCTAAGTCTCCACTTGTCACCTAGTCAAGGAAGAGAAAATAGGTGTTAGAGTGGTAGCCTAAACATAAGATGTACACTAGGAAGGCCATTGAAGGACAGAGGCCTCCTAAGAAGGCCAAGAGAATGGGAACCTTTGTTCCCAATATGCCCACCATCCAAGAAGAGTCCTCACCATAGGAGGAGGAAGCCAAGCAACCACAATCACATCCACACACCACTTCCATGCTCCTAGTTGTCACCACTAGACCATCTCCCCCCAGTCCACCATTGGTGCCCATATCATCCCCACTTGTGGTGGACATCTTTGGCCACCTCACTTCTGCTTCTCTTACTATGCCCATGGTCATGGTTGATTCCTCCTCATCAACCACTTCTCTACTATCGTCTTCCTCACTCCTGCCTCCATTTCCAACTTTCTCTACCTTGCCACCCTCTATTCCCACCACCTCTATGACACCTATTTCCTTTTCTGATACTTTTGTCTCTTATTTGTAAAACATGCCACCTTAATTTTTAGAAGTTATTTTGAATCCCCAAGTAAAAATCCTTATGACTCAACTTGCTACATCATTGCCCATCCCTCTACCTCCTACTAAGCCACTTGAAATGGAGGAAACAATGCAGATATGGAAAGAAATAGGGAGGATAAGTGAGGAACAACTTAAGGAAATAGTTGAAATTACCGAAGAGCCTAAGGATTTAGACCATGAAGATTATTTTGAACATGTTGAAGGAAACTTAAGGATTGATTTAGATGAAGTGGCTTCAAATGAGGAAGGGAAGCAAACACCCAAGGATGGGGATGTGAGTAAATTTGAAACCCATTATGATGTAGAGGCCTCAGATCAGGAGCCTGAGGATGAGCAACATGAATAACATAATGACAAGGAGGCGACTCCAGAGGAGCACCACTCTAAGGAAGGAAGAAATGACACATGGACCGATATAGGAAAGGGTGATGAACTCCCAGAGGCCAAACAAGATGAGGGCCTACAAAATAAAGATAGGCAGGCCTCAGAAGAAGGAACAAGATAAAGAGAAGTAAAGTGAAGATGAAAAGAAAGATGAGCTCACCTAAGAGGAAGAAAATAGTGATGAGAGAATTGTAGAATCCATTGACCTAGATAAGGGAAAATAAAAAATGGAGGAAGAGGAGTAGGATGAAGTAAATAAGGACGCTGAGAATGCCCCCAAACATGAGGAGGAAGAGCTTCAAAAGGATCAAGAGGATGCAAATAATTAATTCAACACTACCTACCTTGACCATCAAATAGAGATCCCCTCTTGGTTGGAGCAGCAACTCAAGACTAAGGCTCCTCTGCCTCCAAACCCTAAGGATTGTGTAGAGGCAATATTGGATCAAGCCCAAGTAAAAACACAAGACAAAATGAAGCCTAAGGTTATATCCCACATTACTATAGACATGTTGGGCTCTTGAATATTGCAAGTAGCCACCCCAACGGTAGATAAGGACGTAGAAAATATACAAGCCAGGGATTATCAAGTACTGACCATTAACCTTGGCCCCGCCTCTAAAGCCCAAAAAATTGGTGAATTCCAAGGGTCTATTACAACAATCCTATAGTAGCTAGACAAAGATCAAGCCACAAATGAGGAGTTCAAAGCACATGTGCTAGAATTGAATGCATCTATACAACAATGGACCACAATTAGAGAAGAAGCTCTAGTAGAATCACCAACACCCACCTTGCTATCAAAGGAGGAAATCAATAAAATGGAAGGAATGAAGAACTGGACCTAGTCCCCATCAGAATGGTTCAAAAGGGTGATAGACATAGGCAATAAAGGTATCCACTATGCAGTCAAAATGCATAATCATTATTTGGTCTTGTAAAATGAGGGTGAGAAGGATGCAGAGGCATGCAAAAAATTTCTCAATCTTTACAAAATCACATACCCCAAACTAAAGAGCATTCTAAAGCTATCTGCAAAATTTTGGGAAAAAGAGTTGGTTTTGTCGAAGAAAGATCATTGTCTTCCCAAGGCATGATTATTTAAACTTGAATTTAGAAAGGGGATTCTAGAGAAGTATCTAATTGAATTTGATTCCATTTTTTCCCATGTTGTAGCTCACTTGGTTGAAAGTGATGACCTCTTAGAATTGCTAACAAGAGCCAAGATGTTGGCACATGAATTAGATCATGAAGCTGTAAAGCATGAATTCCACAAGAGAATGAAGCAAGGAATTTTTGACACTTTGATAGTAGGTTTCATGGATTTCATTGCATGGGATTTCTTTGAATTGGAAAAAATGGTCCAAGCATGAGATACATGTGTAAGGCATCATGATGAACTGATGGAGGAATTCAAAAGGATCACCTTTCGCATCACTAAATGCAACTTCCTAGAGGATGCTAAGTTCTTGTCTACAATAGGGAAATTTTTCCATTATGCCTTATTGCAAAAATAAGTTGGAAATACCATAATAGAGGATGAATATTTGAAAAGGTAGCTAGAAGACAAATAGGCTACATGACAAAATTGGTTGAAGGACAAAATAGGAAAAATACAAATAGTAGCCAATTTGATATTTTAAATTTTGTACTTGTATTGGGTGATGTGAAAACCCTAGGTTAGAACAAATTTGGGCCATTCATTGTGAATTAATATTGGACATTCATGCTACTTTTTTAAAGCTATAAATAGGGGGAATCCTCTTATTTTTAGGGAGAGATGAGTTGTGTAAAGACACTCTACAACAATATATAAGAAAACCTTGAATTTTTGTGTTTCTTTGAGTTTCTTGATTATGTGTGCATGATTCAACCTCCATATTTCATTCTAGTTCAACTTATTTATTGTTTATGTTTCATTTTCAACTTTTTAGTTTCTAGTCACCTTTAATGGTGACTGTAGGTTGCATTATTTGATACACTTCCAACTCATGCTTTTGGTGATTTATTGATGATAAATTGTTGTGTAAAGCTAGAATGAGCTTGTTTACTTGTTGCACTTAAGTTCAATTATGTGTTCATGCTTAAATAGTTAATGTTACAATCTAAAAATCTACAAAGAACCATAGAAGATGACACTAGTTTTGTGACACTGTGAATTTATCTTGGTTAAGCAAAACTAGTTTTGGGAAGTTTTTCTACTATAACACCTCTCATTATTGTTGTTTTTCATATTTTTAGAGTTAGAATAACCTATAAACCCTTCAACCTTTTGCTCTTTCTTTTAAATCTAAATTAAACATCCAATCACAACATCACAGTAATGTTAAATATGATGAACAAGATCATTTTTAGGATGTTATCATAAATTACTGCTACTGTACACTATTTCTAGAATTTTGAAACTTAATTAAAAACCCAAAACTTCCATGATTTGTAAACCATAAAGGCCCCTTGTGATCACCAGCAAATCACACATCGTCAACTGAGTTGTTTATGCACTGTCATGACCTAACATCCAAAAGACCTTGTGGTGATTTTATGAAACTTAGTTGTAGATTTTTACCTTTCAAGAGAGACATTACACTTGTATTTTGTTTGTGTTGAGAAGTTCAAAAACACCCATCAACACTATCATTCTTATGTTTATGACATTTGTGATACTATAATGCTTATATTCTCTTTGTTGACCATTATTTACTTTCCTTGATCCTCTATTTCCATACTAAGATTCTACGATTACACCTTTAACATGCATTGACATATCACACCCTTAAAATTACACAATGAACATACACTAATATATCTCATTCCTAGAGTTAGATATTGAACTTACATTGATATATCACTGTTAGAGTCACTTATTAAGCCTACCTTACTATTTCACATTTCTAGAGTGTCTTCCTTCAAACATGTGTACTCTTCTTACTACATCCTTAACATTTGTATTTCAAAAACATCATGGCTTCCCTCTTTCTTACATGGAAATATCCTTGCATTATCATGCTTTCCCTCACCTTGTACACTCATCTTGCCATATCTTTAGCACTTATACATGGATTAGGGACAACATTCCATTTTACTTCTATACATTGCTATATGTTCATATTCAAGCAACATGCCCTCCCTCTTGCATACCATTTCTATAATTTTATATCAATGACATCATTTCATCCCCTCATTGACATTGCCTACATATGTTACCTTAACATACCTATATAGAATTGATATCATTCCTTTTTGCACACATTACCTTGTTTCCACCTAAATCCATGTTACCACTAAGGTAAGGAAACTCTTGTTCTTAGACCCGAAATTGGAAGTATATACATATCCCAATGCTTTATGTACTTACACAAGTGTTTTTAACCATTAAGGCTCACATCATTAATTTTGCATTACCAATGTTAGGGGAAAATCCAACTTTCTTGATGCTATTTGTAGAAATCATACCACTTGCTAGGGATTATCATATCATGTTCATCATAAAGTATTTAGTATTTAAAATATCGATAAGTATATCATTAAGTATTAGGGGAAAATATGATAATTATATTAACATTTCTTCTTAAATATTGGGGGTAAGGTTGTGGAAAGGGTTAGGGCTTGGATCTAAGGGATGAAAAATAGGGGGAGACACAAATTTGTTTATCTTTACTTATAATTTTTATTAAACTATAATATGATATTTTCATTTCGATTCTAATATAAATTAAAGTTATGAACAAATTTATCTGTTTAAAATTCTATACAATTCTAATCCAAAAACTTTCCTTTACAATTATAATATTAATAAAAGAATTATATATTTACATAATCTTAAACAAATAAAATATAATTATAATAACAGTTCCAATTAATCATTGCTACAAGTTGGGGTGGATGGCCTAGCTCGATTATCTTTGGGGTGTGTTTTTAACTGTATAGTACCTTTTGCTTCATGCTCAGCTGTTGTATTGCTGTTTTGCAGCTCTTGTATTTTTTTTCCAGCTACCTATTGGTAGCTTCATTCTTGTAAACACTTTGATTATATATATATATATATATATAAGCATCATGTTGCAGGAAAGAGGTCACAAGGTCTAGTCTCCTCTCTATCCCCGGGGTACCGGAGGGTATGTCGCGCTAGCATCACCAATCACATGAAAAAAGTTTACCAGGTTCACTGCAATAAGAAGGCTACTAGATTTCTGCAATGTAAAAAAATCATAACTACAAATTTTAAGAAAAGACATTCAAAATCCCATAAATTTTTATCATTGCCTTAAATAAACTTTATGTTACTTTCTTCGATCTTTTCTCTATTATTACTTTCTGTGACCTTTTCTTCCTTTGTTTCTTTAGTACTGCATGACCGCTGTTTTATATTCGCACCATGTAATGACCATTACTTGGTCTCATGATTTCATACTATATTTAAAACATTAGCTTGTCCAGATTAAGTTTATCATGACAGGCCTATCATACTTACAAAGTCTCCCACACGTCGCATTCGATATGTGGTGGTTGAACTTCAATCTTTGCACCTGCTTTGGTGGACGAGGCAAAGCAAGTCTATCTTTACAAGATCTTTGAATTTCATTTCTTTATTATTAGTTTACGAAGTCTCCAATATTTTATTATGATTAGTTTCGCTCTGCAAGTTGGATCAGATTTCTCGCCCGATTTCAATACTTTTTTAATATATTTATAAAAAACTCAAGCTTCGTTAGCCTTTGAGTGTTCTCAAGATTTCAATATTTTATTCCTCCAAGTCGATGATGACCAGATTGAGACGTCCTTTCTCATTAATCAGATATTTTATAATTTACCAAGTCGTTGATTACCAGATTGAGACGTCCTTTCTCATTAAACTAGTTGCACATTTTGTCATGGATGACCAGGAGAAAGGGCAGTTCAGAATTGACGTCCCTTCACAAGCTTTTAGGTGAAATAGTGTAAATATAAAACAATGGCGATGCAGTATATAAAAGTTAGTTAGAAACATATCGTGGATTGAAATTTTGCCAATAAGATATAAAAAGTTTAAATTTATAGTATATATCATTAATATTTTGAAAAATCTCAAAACTCAAATATGGCTTATCAAATTTAATCAAATATAACATGCTTTTAGGGTGAAGATTTTTTTCAACATATGAAAAGATAAAAAATTGTAATTTCTGGGCGTATCCTATTTGAAAGAGGCCAAGCTAAAATTAATAATCAACGGCTGACACTTTCCTGGAGATTGAAGTAATCGTAACTGTTAATTTTTACGCCAAAGGAGAGAGCTGAGTTTCACCATCAACGAAATAAAATGGTGGAGAAAGAGTGGAAGACGATGAGATCAATCTCATCCATTCATCATGGCAGTCGGTGGTCAGCACAAATTAAATGCATGTCAGTGAATTGACGAGTTGAAATGCTGGCCGGTCACGTCTTGTCATTAATTGTAGTAACAGTCTTTGATACTCTGGAGCCTTTCATTTTCAGCTCCAACTCTATCTGTCGAAAGCCTATGTATACTCTGGGGCTCTTCTGATGAACGCTCTTGCATTTCCAGTGCGGAAGTTTCTTCAATTTCTTCGATGCTTTCCACCTCCAAAAGTATTTCCAGCAATTTTTCTTCTTCATCAATAGCACGCTTGCACACAATCTCTTCACATGAAAATCCCCTGTTTCCCTGCATCTTGACGCTGATGTGCAGAAGGCTCCAACATTGGCGGGTCCATGGGCGGACAAAGATAGAGCTAAAATGATAGGTAATTGAGCATCACAACATGTAGAGAACCAGTCAAAATTAGACCAAATCCACAGTACATAGAGAGTCTGGCATAGTATGGGGTTAGACATGGATTCATATCCTTTAGCATCATATCTTCTTGGCTGACTGGAGTTGTGGGTTCACTGGTACAAATTTCATTCTATGCAAAACAAACATAGTGCCACATTGATCAATAACTTTGACTATGTACAAATCACTGGCAAAAACATCTTTCATGCATCATACTGCATTCCACATTCTGGAAGAGCAGGAAAATAAACCTAAGCAAACAAATACTCTTCAGAAAATACTAGACTACCTGTATCCTTATGATGTTGGGCTTGCTTCTATCGAAACATATCCTTAGCTGAAGAGGAAACCGTGCAGGTGTCGTTCTCTTCATGTTTTGGTTCATTGCCAGAAGTTCCATTTTAGCCATCGGGTAGCTTATGTAGAATTAGCACGATGGAAGGAATTTGTGTTGGGGGACTCTCATGCCTGCCTCAGCTTAATAAATTCCCAAGGTACCACCTAACAAGTAGAATAGGGACTCCTTCCTACTTGGGTCTCAAAAATTCATCCAAAATAGCATTAGAGTCTATTTTATTTGCATTTTGCATTATCCAAAATTTCTTAGGTTTTTTCCGCTCAAATTGCAGGTAACCTATAGATTTGTAAGTGTGCTCAATGAACAAGGATTCATTGAAGGCCGTTATGTCCCTGTCACAGAAGGCAATGCTCCAATGGCACAATCAGATGGGAACTTTACTATGCCAGTAAGCCCTCCCACGGACAGTGCTACTGATATAGGAGTGGTTAGATCTAAGGAATCATGAGATGGTGCCGAGTTACAATTGTAGAGCCTACACCAAAAAATCCTTGTTCATTGAAGGCCGTTATGTCCCTGTCACAAAAGGCAGTGCTCCAATGGCACAAGCAGATGGGAACTTTACTATGCCAGTAAGCCCTCCCACGGACAGTGCTACTGATATAGGAGTGGTTAGATCTAAGGAATCATGAGATGGTGTCGAGTTACAATTGTAGAGCCTACACCAGAAAATTGATTAGATGATCCCTTGTCCTCATTCCATAAGTTTTCAACCATCTGCATTAATACTGAAAGGCTGTAAAATTCCATTTCATTGTTCTAAATTTCTAATTTCTTCTTAAAATTTTAGATCATTGAATACTCACAATCATCTGTACAAAAGGTGTTTTCCTTGATTAGAGTAGCAACAATTGGTAACTAATTGTGGTTCTAGCTCACAATTTGCTGTATAGGAAGGGAAGGTTTGCTAATCGAGCTTCTGACCTCCATTACAAAACTGAGATGATGAGAATAGCAATAGTTCAAGACCTCGTGCTTTTTCCATTGTTCATGAGATTGTCCTTTTATTTTAATTTAGCAAAGTAATGGGTTTGTCCTCTTATTTTTGGATTCTAAATGAAATCTAATTAATTGTAATACATTAATAGATTTAATTTTGAAAAATAATAATTAATGTATATTTATAAAATAAATTTGATTTAGGATAATGAATTTGAATCAAAAACATTAAATAGAAATAAAAATGGTGAAATTTGAAGTATATTAAGTATTTTATTTAGTTTAAAATTTGATAATAGGAATATGTGATATTACATATAGTTGGTCTAGGTTGAAGAGTGAAAATTGAAAATATTCAATAAAAATTAAATGTGGAAATTGAAATAATTAAATATCATATTTGACTCAAAATTTGATGATAGATATTAAAATTGATTTGTCAAGGTGTTCCAAGTTTACAATTATTTAAACTTAACTAGAATACAAGATGTCATGAGTTGAATTCATAACAAAAAACAAGGCGACCTAAAAAATATACAAATACTTTATTAAAAACAATCTTATTTATAGGATAAACATAAAATATAAACCTTAACCCATCAATTTAACACTTCTTTATATGACACAAAGAAAATACCAATAACATTAAATAATTCTTGTTAATTATAATTTTTTTACAAATATAGAGAGAAATAGGGGAGAGAGAGAGGGGGAGGGGATGAGAGAAGGGAAGACATGTATAGGAGAAATAGGGGAGAGAGAGGAAGATAGATTGAGAGAGAATGAGAACATAAAGATAGAGAAGGAGATAGACATAAAGATCTCTCTCTCTCTCTCTCTCTCTATATATATATATATACCTCTATCTTCCTCCCCCCTCTATCTCTAGGCATGTCTTCCTCTCCTTGTCCATCCATCTCTCTCTTCATAGCCCCCCTCCCTCTCTCTCTCTCTCTATATATATATATTTGCCTCTCTATCTCTATCTTATTATCTCTCCATCTCTCTCTACCCTTATATCTCACCCTCTCTACCTCTCTCTATATCACTTTCTATCTCTATCTTTCTATATCTCCCTCTCCTTTTCTCCCTCTCTATATATTTAACTATTCCATCTCTATCTATCCCTCTCTCCTCTCTCATTATCTCTCCCTCTCCTCTCTTCTCTCCATGTTGAGACATTTGTTACACAAACAACATCATTTTCTCAATGGCCTCATGTATTGCACAAATGTATGCAAAAAAAGACCAAAATTTATCATAATTGACCTTCCAAATCTCTTCGGTGTACTCATTGCACACTAAGGTGCAATTTCTAGTTAATGTAATGTTGGTCAATTAATGGGAAATGCCACTTATATTCTAGCTAGAGTTCTTATTTCTCCTTCCTCTTATTGGGGCTGCTCGCCTCCTTGTGGGAACTAGAGAGGCAAGAGTTTTTTGGCTCATGAAAAACAAGTTGCTCAACCCTTATTTTATCCCTCGGTTGGATGAAAGATCGTGGTCATAGGAGTGCATCACAACGTATTCAATGGCACTTGACCTCTCCACCCCCTCAAGGTAATGCTCCTAGGTGACCTTCTGGTGGCATTTCTAGGTGGTCTTCTGGTGGAGAACATGGGTGGCTTTCTCGTGGTGCTTCCAATTTGTTTAATTCTAATCAATTTCCTTAGTTGGAATTGGTTATTTTTTCGGTCCATGATGACCAAGATAAATAAAAAGATGATGAGAGGTGGGACCCTCCCATGCACACTTTGAACCCCATTGATGTATACTACTGCTCTTACCACCTAGTGGTTGTTTGTGTTATGTATTTTAATTCATACTGCAACCTCATTTGACTATTAGGGTATGATTTTATATCCACTCACATTTTTTGTGAATATGTGTACTATTCTTACTTTATAAATGATAATTCTAACACTCATTCATAAAAATGTTATCTCACCTTTCTGATTTTTGCCCAAGAAAATATAAACTCTATTACTTTCTATGACCTTTCATTCCTTTATTCTTTTAATATTGCATGACCATTCTTTTATATTCACACAATGCAATGTCTATTACTTCATCTCATGATTTTGGCTTGTTCATGAGGTGACATCAAATATGAACTAGCCTTTCTATTGTTTAGTAGCATCAACCATGAAAAAATGTGTAGCTAATTTATTTTTTGTAAAGTCAACTCTCGTCCAATGTTGGTCACATAATCAACAACTTAGTCTTGTTAAGCCCAACCTTCATATTTAATGGCTAATATCCAACCTCTACATTTAATGGCGAAGTCTAAGTCGTTGATGACCAAATCAACACAAGTTGAGAGTTAGATGTCCTTTCTCAATTAATTACTAGAAATTAAATCAGTTGCACATTTTGTCATTGATGTCATTCCTTACCAAGAGAAAGGCCAGTTTAGATTTGACGTACATTCACAAGGAAGTCGAGAAGATGAGATGAAATAAACATTAAATGGTGTAAATAGAAAGCAATAGTCATGCAGTATTAAAAATAGGAAGGAAGAAAAGGTCATAGGAAGAAATAATAGAGAAAAGGTCCAAAATTAAATTTAGAAATATTTAATATTTAATTAAAAAGAACATGTTAGTAAATTGTGAATGTATGTGTTAGTATATGGATTATATACTTCTCTCAACTAAGGAATAGTCATTTTACAATGGAGACTATAATTTAATTTGAGAAGGAACCTTGGAAAGAGGATAATGATTGTCATTTACCCACTTTGCATACAAAAAACAACAAATATGCAAACATAAAAATAAGGAAACTCATGTCCAAACCCAAAATTCTCTATGAACATTAAGATATAGGCCTTGATTGAGAAAATAGGAGCCAAAATAAAGTTAAACATATAAAAGAAGTCACTTATGCAATGACCCAAGATACTCTAAGAATATTAGGATACGATTTCATTGAGCAAATGAGATAGAAATTATAAAACCAAGAAAAAAAAGGAAACAAAACTTAGAAAAAAATCAACAACCAACATATCTCTTTCCAAAAGTACAAGTTCAATCTGATAGATAAGTAGGGTCCATTTTAGGAAGGACACATCCCTTAGGACCTTAGGTTTTGTTTTAATAAAGCCCATCATAGGGAAAATAATTCTATTAGGAAATGATTTTTTTAATAGTTATACTGAAAGATAGGCAACAAAATATGCAGACCAAAGATTTAGCTCAATAGTTGACATTTGTTTTGCTCATATTTGGATATGATCTTAAGAT
Organism: Sequoia sempervirens; assembly: GCA_007258455.2. NCBI lineage: Eukaryota > Viridiplantae > Streptophyta > Pinopsida > Cupressales > Cupressaceae > Sequoia > Sequoia sempervirens. The sequence continues at coordinate 199,061 of VDFB02189822.1, forward strand.
ACAAGAATCTAGCTAGAAACCAAGGTCAAGGCACAAAGTGTCCCTAGCTAGGTAAAGGAAAACTGACATGGATAAAAGACATGACAATATATATAAACAACCAAACCATGCTAATAGAAGGAATAAGGACCTGGAAATGGCTAATGATAGGTGAATGAGATGTAAATAGTGGATGAAATGGAATGCACATTCAAGGATGATACTATTATGTAAAAATTACTAGGATACCTTAAGGGTTAAGCATAAAACTTCTTAAGATAAATTTCATTAATAGGTTCTTCCAAAGTTTCTACTTTAGATGTAGCAAGTTTATAAGTTTGAAAACCATAATTTTATTAATAGGTTCTTCCAAAGTTTTTGATTTTGTAGAGATAAAGAGAGTCATCACAGACACTCTTGTCTTAGTTAGCCTCAATTATTTAAATCCATTATATATATTCATTTTCCTCATATCACTCGTGTGCTAGCATGATAACGCAGAAGGATGACAAATGAAGTGAGCATCTGATTTCCTTCATGAGTACTCCATTGAAGGCTGTTGAACTATGCTATCTCAATGTTGAAAAGTAGGTGTATTCCCTAGTCCGCGGATTCAAGAAGTTTATGGACTACATCCTGAGAAATAAGGTATTTTATATTGTCTTGGACCCAGTTGTTAAGATATTGCTTATGCAAAATGAGCTAGGGGAAAGGCAAGCCAAGTGGGTTACATTGGTCCAAGAGTATGATATGGAGATACAACCAATGAAGTTGGTGTGAGGTTAAGCCCTTACATGCACCATGGCTTAAATTGATCATAACACACTACTCAACAATATAACCTAGAGGATGTCTCTTTAGATGAATGGTATGATGGCATTGTGTATTATTTACTAAACCACAAGTGCCCCCTGTGCTCACAAGGAGTCCAAAAATGAGCTCTATGGTTGAAAAGTAGTAGTTATATGCTGAAAGGTGCTATGTTGTACAAGAAGAATCATGAAGGGATCTACCTTCGATGTGTGGGAAAAGTTGAAGCAATTGAAGTGCTTAGGGAATTTCATAATAAATTTGGAACGGGGCATGGATAGGGTCCTTGAATTTCCTACTAGATTCTACAAGCTAGATAGTACTGGCTGACACTATTCAAAGATGCTAAAAACCACGTTCGGTCCTGTCATGTTTGCTAGACTACTGCCACCAAGGAGAGGTATGTTCTTTTTCCACTATAGCTAGTTGTCGAGGTAAGGCCATTCACCTAGTGGGCACTTGGCTTCATTGGTATGGTCAACCCACCATCCTCTATAGGACACAAGTATATTCTAACTACAATGGATTATTGTACTAGATGGACAAAAACTAGTTCTTGTAAACATTATACAACCGAGGTACTAATTAATTTTCTTGAAAGCTATATTATTAATTGTTTTGGATTCCCATTTTCCTTAGTATGTAACAATGGTCCAACCTTTGCCTCTCTTAAATTTGTGGGTTGGGCTTTCGATTATAGAATTGTTCTAAAATTCTCATCAAATTACTACCCCTAAGGTAACAAGTTAGCTGAATCCACTAACAAAAATTCATTGAATGTCATCCCCAAGCTGCTAGATAGGAATCCAAAGGACTATCACACCTAATTACAATTTTCTCTATTGGAAGATTGTACCCAACACAAAGCAGGTTTAGGAAATTCCCCATACCACTTTGTTTATGGTCTAGAACCTATTTTCCTAGTTCACCTCAAGATTCCCATGTTACAATTTATCAACACCTACTATAAGGATGGGGAAAATATTGAGGCTCATCTGGATGAACTACTCTGCTTAAAAGAAAATGAGATGACATTGTAGAAAAATTTGCCAAACATTAGGGTGTAGTCAAAAGATGGTTCGAGTATAGAGCCAAGGTTAAGGCCTTTAGAATTGTTGATCTAGCTCTATATTGGGACAAGGCCCATGAGAAGAAAGGGGGACATGATAAATTCAACAAGATATGGACTCTTTCAGAGTTTTGAAATTTTAGGAGATAATGCCTTTTCTGAAGACCCTTACTTGAGAGGATGTCCTGTTACCCGCTAATAGGAAATACTTGAAGCATTATTTCCTTTCCTGAGCTGCTCTAGCTCACTCCTATACATAGTTAGAGTAGGTGTTTTTCTTTGCTTTCACTCGTTTTGCCGATTTCTTTTTTTTTGGGGGTGTTGCTTGGTATTAATGTGGTGGTTGTGCTTGCCATTGTCAAGTGGTTTACCTTGCTATGCTTTTACATTTTTTCCATGGATAAGTATTCATGAATTATTAAGAATTTTTTTCTCACCTCAATGAGTCAAGTTTCATTAACTAAACTCTTTCTTCACCTAAAGTGAAACCCTTGTCTGAATCATTTCACATTTATCTCAGATCTCACGTAACACATACCTTTAATGCTGCTAATGGGCTATATGACAATCATCATGAGGCCTTGACAAGTGAAAAATCACAAATCTACTCTAGTGACCACTGCAATTTCCAAACCTTGCTATAGGCTTCACAACTTATTCAGTTGAGAAAGAAAGTACAAAATAAAAGGGACAAAATGAAAAGGGAAAAAAAAGAAACATATTGATAAATAGGCAACTGTGTGGTGTGGGAACAACTCTATTGGGGCTATGGAATCCCATATGGCAATAGATCAATGTTCATGGGGATTGTAGCGATAACTCTGTCGAGGTTATGGATGCCTGACTAGCTATGTGGTAATGTCTAGGTTACTTTTGGAGTTAGATTACTTACATAGCTTGTTTTGGCTGATTGGTCACTTTCCTCTATAGTTTTTGAGGGAGGGGAATAAACTCACCCTAAACACACACTTCTGAGATTTTTTTGGCTCGATCCAGTTAAGGATTCGATTCTCCTTTGAGCCTTGAGTTCACTTGATGATGCTTTTTTTCTAGTCTGCAAAACCAAATATTTTGTGTTCTAGATGAGTCCTTATCCTTGGAACACTCGAGAGAATTCCAGTCAAAGTTTCCATTTATTGTACATGTTTTTCATACACGCTCCGCTTGGATTGGGGAACCCCTTTCTATTTTTCCTTGTGCTAGGTTGGTTCTCATTTTCCTTATCTTTTGTGCCCTTGTTTTTGGGTCTAGGTTGATCAAAGTGCCTCTAAGATGTTGAATCCCTTGATGCATAATCATCTGCCAAAATTCTGTGAAGTTTTGGGAGTTTGTAGAAATTTTCATGTAGGTTTCCCTTATGTGAAAGTCATGCCTCTTTTCGCCATCTATGGGAATCCCATTGCGGGTCTCTGTTTGTAGATTTTTGCTTCCTTAGTGTCAATTTCTATGTTGTCTACCCTTCAAATTTTCACAATGAACTTCTTGCTTGACAACATCCACCTATCATTTTTCCACATAGATTTTGGGTTTGTGGCTTTCACTCCTCGTGGTTCTACATTGTACCTCCCGCGCGCTTTTTAAAGAACCTACAATTAATGCCCACATTAGTGGCACCAAATCCTATAAATAAGAGGCTACCAACCTGTCATTTTTTCCTAAGTGTTTGAAGTTTGAAGAGCTATGGAGACTGTTACATGTGCAAGAGGATTTGAAGACTAAAGCAACATCCTCCTCTTCCCTCCATGTGACAGTAGGTAAGATTCACCACTCATCCCCGTTTCTATGTTGTTTCCGAATTCGTCGAATGACTAGGGTTTGGGAGTAGTAATGTTTGGAGGGTTTTTTGGAAGGTTAGGCATGTCATAGGGTTTGATTGAGCTCAACTAAGTAGAAACTAGTGGTGCCATGTCCACGTTCAGTGTAACAAGTAGAAGAATGAATGTTGTCTCAATTGAAATCCACAACCCTAGTTCACTAACAGTAAGCTACCCCCCAAAACCTAAGGCCTCTAAGTGTTAAATGGTCATGGGTTTTATTAGCATAAGGAAGTCTTTGGAATGTCATTTCTTATGCCTTGGATGATTAAAACTCATGCTTCCCACGTTCCTGTGCACAAACCATTGCATTGTTTAAACTATTAAAGCTTTAAAAGGATAAACACTTCAAATTCAAGGCCTATGGGTTCCTCAACATGGATGTTCACTGGAGAGAAGACAAGAACCTCTAATAGTTTCCTATAGCGAAGCCCCAACAACTTCCCAACTAGCAGGCCCCACCTATGTGTCTACTGTGAGCATGTCGCAAACAAAAATCAGTTAAGTCTTTGAGCCTATGCAGAGATTTCTTTGTGGATCTCTATGTGTGGGTCATCATGGGATCATGGCTATTGTTAGTGATTGAGCTATGACAACTTTCCCACCAGTGACTTCCACATCAAACTTTTTTACAAGCTGTCAAACCAAAGTCCCAAAAATCTCTAAGTCCAAATTCTGTGTGGGTCATTCCTTGTGGGAAGCCATGGACAGGAAGGTGTTTGACTCTAGTCATTTCTTAATTAAAAAAAATGGTGATTCACGCGTTAATTTTCATCCTAACGATTTCCACACACACTTAATGTTTGACTCTGATGATGCAAGCACTAAATACCATGTTATCACAATTGACCTATTAACAATTTTTGGCCTCAGCTCAATCGGTGGAGCTGGCTGAATGTTATTTATGATAAGGTGGAATTGTAGTTTAAGTCCAAATGTTGTTTCACATTATTATCATTATGCATTGAGTAATGGTTATGTGTTTTAAAGAAGAAATGGAGTTTTTAGAATGCCATTCAGATGTTCCAGAAATGGCAGAAATACAGAATTGAACAAAAGAGCAAAATAGCATTTCAAATGCTTTAATTTATTTCGTAAAGAACTCATATTTTTACAAGGCTTCATTTGATTTCACAATCAGAATCATATTACAACATTGCATGAAAATGCATTTTCTTTTCAATTGAAAAGCAGAATTGAAATAAAAAATCCACACAAGCCATGGATGTAACTGTTACAACACATTGCTAATAGCACATTGCACTACTGAAGATGTAGAAAGGAAAACACATAAGTGACGGCATAATCATCATTGCTTGATTATCGACGTTTGATGCCGAATGGCACACCTTGCCTTCTTGAGCTCTATCGACCTGTAAGAAGAAAGGATGGGTGTCAGTGGCTCTGATTATGAAGAAACCTATATGAGGCACCTGCAATAGTACAACATACTATTAACAATGCATTGAAACAATCAATCAAGTGTAGTATGAAAGAAGTGAGCTGAAAGAAAAATAACAATATCATGATCAACATGTCCTATTTTTATGCTAACATTGTTTGTTTCCTTGTGCAGGTATAGGTAAAATCATGAATCTGAACACTATTCGAAGAACAAGCATGTGGAGGAAAATAGGCTCCCACAAGGGTAGAGCTTGACATGCTGCCCTATTCATTAATGGGCTGATTTTAAAGATACATTATCATATTTGTCAAATGAAATGAAGAACAAATGAAGGAGTAAAAATAGATTTATCCATCGAGCAACTAAACCAACTGTGCATTCATAACAATCAAGTTTGTTTTCTAAAGGTTACAGGTGAACAGTGAGTTTAGTTCACTAAATGAATTTAATTGAGTACTTTTACATCAGATATTGCTAAATAAGTTCATGTTCTGTGTTGATCATAATCATATATGTCATGCAAGTTTTTGTTCATCAATTCTTTCTCTTTACATTCAAGGATAGTGAACAGGCATACATTATGCATCAAGAGTTTTGTTTTGACTTTCATCGTGAAAGAGAGTAGATTTAAAGAATAGTTTGATAAGTGAAACATAAAAATGCATGAAGAGTACCAAGTTACTCAGGGGTACAAAAGACAGACAGTGCATTCAAGTGTTAAATGAATCACCAGTTCCAGTTGATGGATAAGCGGATACGAAATTAAGAATAACAAGCTAAAATGAAAATAGTTTCTGAGGTGTTATCTATGTAAGGAAACATGTGAGCTTTCATTGAAAGCAGTGTGCAGGAACAAATAGCTCATTCCAGCTAGAAGAATGTTTCAAGTAGAACCATGTATCAGTGTTTGGTGAAAGACAACAATCATGTGCATTATTCATTCAAAATACATTTGCAAGAGAGTTCAGTGTCAATGGCCTAGAAGATAAGTGTAAACGAGAAACCAAAGGTTTTCAATGCAATTCAAATAGAATGTGTGTATTCAAAGTTATTATATGCTTAGTTTAACAAAATTTCTACAAAATTTCCATGAAGAAAGCTAAAGAAGGTAGAATACCATGTAAATCAGGTTGATTTACACACATAGATTATTGTTCTTTCTTGTTTTCATAGTGGTTTCTTGGATTTACATATGGAATTCATAGTTTTCATAAAATATATGGAACTTTAAATAAATGCAATCTCTCCTCCCTACTGTGTGTTTATCCATTGTGGGTTTTGGGTCAAGTGTACAGACTTTTAGCATTTCTATTCTTCCCTTTTGAGTGTGATTTCTCAGAATAGGAGGTTAGGTATTTTATCATATGGGAGTTTTTCATACAAATGCACAGTTTCTTTTAGACAACAAATATTCATATGGAGCAGATTGAAAGTTCAGAGTAAGAAAAGAGAAGTCCAAATTTTGCTTGACTACACAGGATTTCTCCAAAAAGCCATAATGGGGTTTTGAAAAACAATCCATCAAAGTAAAGAGCTAGCTATTATGGGCCAAGTTATAAATTTAATGCAAAATGATATATGATACTGATTTTCAGGGTTTGAGCTTCAAAATGTAGAAAAGCAATAATCACGGTGACCCATGTGAAGTTTTTTCCCGAGACAACAGTTGAGTCAAAATGAAAAATGTTGTGTTGAGCCAAGTTCCAGAAAACATAGGTTTCTTTAATGATTTCAAATACCCACAAGCAGATTTACATGCAGAAAGGCATAAGGAGGATTTCTGGTTTTGGGTCGAGCCCAAAATTTCTTACAATGGTCTCTATAATACATGTAAGGCTGCGGCCTGTACATGGCCTCAAAATCTTAAATGGATGGTCAAGTTTTGGTGATGACAGTATGTGCTTAAGTGTAACTCACCAGTCCATGTTTATATGGAGCTCTCTAGCCACGACCAAGTTGTAGAATGCTTCCAAATGCCAAGATCTCGAGCTTGTAAAAGACAGTCAAGCTCTCATGGTGAGAATGGTACACAACAATGGTTGATGTAAGCATAGGAAAACACATAGAAAATGTAGAACAAAGACATTAGAGATTGTGTTCACCATGGCCTCAAGGCCAGAATAAGCAAAAAATGAAACCATCGAAATAGCTTACCCTTGCACAGTAGAAGAAAGAAAATAATACAAGGCGAGCTCTCACAGAGTAGACTAACAGTAGCCAAGCTTGAGTTCATGTAGGCTGAAGTCACAGGAAGCATAGGGATGAGTTAGAAGAGAATAAACTCATACAGGCCGCGGCCTTAGGGCCTTTTGATATTCAATAAGAAGTGGAAGAACTTTGTTACAGATAGAATAAAGCTTACCCACTGGAGTGTTAGTTGACTTATGAGCATGGAGAAGAGTATTAGAGCATTTGAGTTCAAGTTCAACTCAGTCATGGCGGCGGTGGAGCTTCTATCTTTTAAGCTGGAGAGTGCAAAATGAGTGATCATTAGGGTTTGAATTTGTTTTTATCAAGCCCTAATTCGACCCTATCATCATCCAGAATGTTCAATCAAAGCACGTGGTGAATGTCAAATGGAGGTCAAAATTATAACCTATGCCTTATGACTTTATTAAAATTTAAGCTTAATACTTATGTGAGGCCAAAATTCAAATGCCTAGGATGGTAGACATGTTAAGTCTTTGAGACTTACTTTGTGCCTTAGTGAAATATGGAGTTTGGATACCTTATGTTATTGTTTTGTGAGAAAACAATAAGGGTGTAATGGTGAATAGTTGATGACTTATAATATTTTTTAATCAATTATCTATTTTAGGGTTTAATTTTTAGTTGATTTTAGAGAAATCAATGAAGATTGAAGATATGAAGGAGGATAATTGTGTTAATGTTTTATTGATTTTTTGAGAAAAATCAAAATAATGTAATGGAGCAATAAGGAGTTTTTCTTTTTTCAAAAGATTTTTTAAAAGATCTTTAATTGCAAAAAATAGATAAATTGTGCAAATCTGCATCTTGTAAAGCACAATCATAAAAGTGATATTCTATAAATTGCTTTGTGATTTCTTGCTATTTTTAGCATATTTCTGTTGACTTTTACTTTTGGTTGGATTTCAGACCTATCTTGGAGAGATAAGGTGTTTTTGAGCTTTTAAAACAAGATTGGCCTATTTTTAGAGGCTGGATAGTGTGATCATAAAAGCAGTGTTCTTTTTTTTTGCTTTTAGGCAGCTTTTGAGACAGTTTGGTGCCATTTTTTCTCAAGCTTTTTTCTGAGCTCAGATTAGAGTTTTCTTGAGAGCTATGTCTTGATAGACTTAGTCTTTTCAGCTCTCTTCTCAGTTGTTCAGAGGAGAGTTCCTGCTCATACACATTTTTGAGTTTGTGAACACATGATTGTACTCAGTTTCAGATTATGGCATTCTCCTTTAGTTGAATAAAGACAACATTCCTACTTTTCATTTCTGTGTCCATTTGCAGTTTTAGTTTGATTTTATCTTATGATTTCTGTTTACAGAATCCTTGTTTTATCCTTAAGTTGTAATTCTTAATGCAGAAAGTTCAAAAATATAGGTTGCATATTGTGCTTCAAGTTGAGTCTTCATGCAAATCATTTATGTATTAATTGTTCTTGAGAAGTTGTGAAATATTGCATCTTTCTGAAAACTGTTTGTGAGGAAGAGATCATAACCATCATTAAATAATTATTAGGTTCGGAAAGTCATTTGTCAGAAATAGGTTTTTATGTTCAAACATATTTTATCCCTTTCCTCAGAGGCTATTTTAGAATAGAATTCATCATTCAGAGAACTAGCTCACTCTGGAGATTCCTTCTTCATTCAAATCACCCACATCTGAAGAAGGTTTCCATGTTTTAGTAGTTTATTGAATATTGCATTTAGCAGGGTGCAAAATTATTGACAACATGACCATTTGAGTGAAATGAAAATTCTAAGTCAAAACGTCGATGCAGATATCTATATGTGAGAATCCATTCATAGAAGGCCATTCAAACTTAGTCATTGTCTAAACGGAAAAAACTAAATGGCATTCCACTTGGCGGATTCTGCCTCAACCCACCCTGTACATCATCCTGAGAGTCACCTAAAATTTCAATGTAAACTCCAATTTCATTTCTCCATGTGCCAAATGAACTTTTGAACTTAGAAAAAAAAATCCCCAAGCCCATGTGGGTTTTGTCATGAGAGTGGCTGCTTGCTGCTCTCTATGAGCCTAAGGTCATCCCCTAACTTCCCAACACTTGACAATGTCTACAAGAGTGGCACCCACATACTGAGTTTCCACAATTCACAACATGGTGATTGAATTCTCCAGTCAAGTAATCAAACATGATTATTTTTCCTATTCCTCACATGCTAAGTGACTCAACCAAAGTACACCAAGTATAAGATAACTGCAAAGATCAAAAGGTGAAACTCCATTTGTGAAACATCATATCATCAAGGCTATTGTTAGTAGCAGAACCTAAGCAACTTTCTGAGTGGTAGCTTCCACATCAAATTTTCCTACATGAGCCTAAGAAGCAAGTTTGACCAAGTGAACTGATCCCAAACACTTCAGTCTACATTTCACACATGACTTAATGAAATTGCATTGAAACAATTTAAAGTTTTGTCAATGCGGAAGTATCATTGTGGAACTCCGTTTATGGGTTTCCATGGTCTCTAGGAAATTTCTTACAAAATTAAGACTGGCAGCTTCAACAAGGTAGAAACTTGCACCATCAAACCCACAAGGTTGTGAATCTTGTAAATGATCATAAAATGATGAAATTTGATGAATATAAGGATCTTTTCTAGTTAAATAGATGCATTTAATGATATTTTAGCATGATTTAACTAGTGTTTCACTCTCTTGATTTATCAAGGCATTTACTATACATTCTTTGTGCAGGATTTATGGAACCAACTGAGAAAAATAATAAGGGAAAGAAGAGCATGAAATCTATGAGAGGAGAAAAGGAAAAGGCCAAAATGAAGTACGAGTTCCATAGGGTTGAATGTAGCTCAAAGATTACATCAAATTGGGACAAGGTAATAGATACAAACTTAGGTCACATCAACATAGACAAATTCAAAAAACAAGTCTTGGTTAGTCCAAAGATTGAAGAGGCTTTAAGGATAAAGAAGAGTGGGATTCCAAAAGCGAAAGGTTTCCCTCCGGTTATAATCAACCCAAAGTTGATCTTTGCATGCCAAGAATGCTATCATCAACCAACTAGAAGAATAGTTACTATAAATGGAAGATTGCTAGCTTTTTTGACTCCTATGTCGATCGGGAGGACATTAAGGATCTTGCTATTTGACAAGATGGAAGAAATTAAGAGAGAATATGCCTTAAATGTGTGGAAAGTAGACCCCACTAGCTACAAAAGAACCATAAATCAGACATGGTTGATTGATAAGAGGGGTAGTTCCAATAAAGTACCTCAAAAGCTATATCGAAGAGATTTCATAGAGGAGGTCAATGACCTTGTAACACTCTTGAGTAGGGTAATGGGAATCTCCACTTCAACAATCTTCAATGAATGGATGTGGTATTTTGTGGAGGAGATCCTTAGGGGTGAAACAAGGTTCCACTGGGAAAAGATAATCAATGATAATTTCCACAATTAATTTGTTGCAGTAAAGAAGACAAGGGAGTTCTATATGACTTCCTATATTGTATATCTTCTAAAAGTCACTTTTCCCTACAAAGAATTAGATTGTATTGGTGAATTGGGAATGAAGAAGGGGAAAAATCTCATTTATGACTGTTACCCTCAACTGCAAAATAGAAATTATATGAAAGATTATAGGTGGGTCAATGATACCTTCATAATGCACATTGTTCAGACCTTATCTAATGATTTCCATAGAAAGATGTCTCACAACACAAAGGCATTGGTTAAAAATTTTAGGTGTTGATTCATTTAGTTCCCCAAGTTTACCTACATAAGGGTAGAGGGATTCTTAGGGTTTCCATATTATTTTCCAAAATACCCCAATGATAGGATAATCTTGCTAGAGCTCACCAAGTAGCTACAAATAACCCATTCTTTACTACATGTAAAACATCCTACCGAGGTTCCATACCCCATACTTTTCAGACAAGAAATATATTCTTGCCCCACTGCCCCATGTGTAGAAAATTCAGAAAAGAACTTGCAGAGGACAACTTGGAATTACACACAAAGAGAGGAAGTTTGGATCCTCTAGGGAAATTGAAGAAATAGGTTGGAGGGTAATATGCCCATAGGCCCCATGTTGAAGACTTCTGGGTGAATTACGATGATGATCGCGAGGTCAAGAGAAGACACTATATGAGAACGATGGGGAAATTTGTAAAATCTATTGATTTGTTCCTAGTCCATGACTAGGTGGTTGAAGATGATAATGTTCTTGATGAGAGACACAATGATCTTGTCAATGTGCCATTACCAACAATTGACTGAATAGTGCCAAAAGTTATAGACTGAGACATAGTCACCCACCCAATAGAGCAAAGAACTAAGAAATGGTTGGATGATGAAGTGTCCCAATTGCAACAATGGGATGTGGAGCTAACATATGAAGAATTAAAAGATGACATTGAAAGTGAAAAAAATAATGGTTCATGTGCAGGTTCTTCAGGTGGGGAGCTCCTAAGTATCCACTTGTCACCTGGTCAAGGAAGAGAAAAGAGGTGCTAGAGCGGAAACCTAGACAAAAGGTGTACACTAAAAAGGTCATTGAAGGACAAAGGCCTCCTAAGAAGGCCAAGAGAATGGGAACCTTTGTTCCTGATATGTCCACCATCTAAGAAGAAGAGTCCTCACCTTAGGAAGAGGAACTCGAGCAATTGAAATCACCTCCACACACCACTTACATGCTCTCAGTTGCCAGTGTTGTACTATCTCCCTCCACTCTACCATCACTTCCCATATCATCCCCACTCATGGTGGATATTTTTCCTCCTCACCTCTACTTCTATGACTGTGCCCGTGGTTGTGGTTGATTCCTCCTCCTCAACCACTTCTTTTCTATTTTCTTCCTCACTCCTGCCTCCATTGCTAGCTTTCTCCACCTTTCCACCCTCTATGCCCACCACCTCTATGGCACCTATTTCATTGCCCAAGAATATTGTCTCTTATTTTCAATACACACCATCTCAATTTTTAGAAGTTATTTTGAATCCCCAGGTCAAAATGCTTATGTCTTAGCTAGCCTCATTGTTGCTTGTCCCTTTGCCTCCTACTAAGCCACCCAAAACAGAGGAAACAATGCAGATATGCAAAGAAATGGAGAGGAGTGAGGAACAACTTAAGGAAATAATTTAAATTACCATAGAGCATAAGGATTTAGACCATGAAGAATATTTCAAACATGTTGAAGGTGGCTTAAGGATTGATTTAGATAAAGTGGCTTCAGATGAGTAATGGTAGAAAATTCCCAAGCATGGGGATGTAAGTAAATTTGTGTCATATAAAATTGGACCCTCTTGAGAAAAGAGACAATTTCATGCATAATTGGACCCACTTTTGAGTTCCTTCACATCATTTATTCTTCAAAATAACATTTATAGGCCCCTAAGACCCATTATTTTTTATCTGGAGGCCCATTTTACCTGAGAAATCACATAAAACCTAAACAACAACACTTAACTATCTCATACCCCGAAAACCCACCTTCAAAAATTAGTATTGGGACCCATTCACCATATTGGGAAAATGACTCCTCTCTATTGGGACCCATTCACCAAGGGTGGTGAATAAGTCCCCTTTGAGGTAAAATTCAATTTTGAGCGGGAATTTGATTAATTTAACTCAAATTTCTAGTGAATGTCGGCCTTTTAGGTCTAAATAACGAGAAAATAAGGTGTTGTTGCTTATAAATACTCATTTTAAGTCATTTTACACATCTTTTAGCCATTTTTCAAAAGAAATTTCTAAAATCAAGTCTTCTACTACAAGTCTCATTAGCAAAAGTTGAAGTTTTAGGGAAGCAAACTAGGGTTTTTGTAGGTCTTCAAGCTCACTCTTTTTGTCAAGATTCAACATTGCAAAGAGTTGATGATGGATGCCTATGGTGAATCATGAAGAAATATGGGGTGGGGAAGTGCAACTAGCCACTAAATCACACCTAAGGATTTGGTTTCATATTGATTGAGCCATCTTCACTTTTCAATCTATCTTTAGATTAAGGTTTTCATTTTTCTTGTTTGTCATTTGCATGTCATTTCATTTCCATTTTTCATGTGTTGTAAGTTTTATAGGGTTTGAGATCTTGCATCACACAAATCATCTTTGAATTTCTTATTCTAGAAAAATAGAATAGGGTTTTTGTTATGATTCAAACTTTCCTAGTCTTTAACACATATAAGGCTAGAGTTTTATGCATACTTCTCTCCATTCAATGTTTAATTACCCAACTAGGGGTTTTACCAAGGAAAACCCCCCATTAGACAAACAATTTTAAGCTTTTTTGCATGAATTTACTGAGATCTTGAATCTGGTTTCCATCAGAAATTGTTGTACAGGTGTTAACGTGCAGAACAAAGATTTGAAGTTGCAAAAATTTGAAAGTGGATTGATTCACCATGCATGGAAAATGAGTCCCTCCTGAGGTGAAAATTTGAGTTAGATGCAGATCTTGGTTCTCGGTTGACAGAAAATAACTTTTGTGTAGAAAAAGTCCTGACTTGGGACTGATTCACCCAGGGTGGCGAATGAGTCCCACTCAGCTCAAATCTAGACTTCATCAATTTTCTAGATTGATTTCTAGTCTTCTTTTGTTTCCCAAGTGCTACCATTTTGAAAAAAAACTTTTAGTTTAGTTTAATTTACATTTTTGTTCATTCTTTTAAGCTTTTTGTAAACAACACCGTGTTTTCAAACATAGCATAAATAATAGATTTTTCTTTCATTATCACTCATTTAGATCACTTAATTACACTTAGTTCATTTCATTTATCATAAACAACATCACACATAACATAATTTGAATGAACCTCTTAGCATTTTTGGCCCTACCTCTCTCCATTTAGGTTCAAAAAACCCTAGAAGAGTTAGAGAAGTGCATTGGTGCCAACAATATATGGTTCATTTTGGTTAACTTTCATTTTGAACATATTAAATTTCTAATTCCAATTGCATATTGCATATTATACTTCATTTGCATCAACATTCCATTAGGGTATTATTGTGTTTTTGCATTTTTCAAAGCATTGCATTAGTGAAAGCATCATTTAGAGTTCATTATTGAATCTTGTTTCATTGAATCATTCCAAAATCCTAAATTTTCATTGTACAGACTTGAAAATTTCCAAAAAACACAAAAAAAATTAGAAAAAAAACTTAAAAAATTCATCCCCTAGGACTCATTTTCCACCTTGGGTGAATCAATCCCACCACAGTTTTTGCATCAACATTTCCATATTTCAGTTTCCTCAATTGCATCTTTCTATTTTTTGTAATTATCTTCCTACTATAGTTCAGTTGTTTCTAGTTTCTTAGCATAAATTTTCTTTCTTCTCATGGCATTCATGGATAGTTTTAGATCTTTGAAAATTTCCTTTTCCATATTCTTTCCAAGCTCTTTTAGATTAGATTCATTAACACATAAAAACACCAAAACTAAAACATCAAACCAACCCTTCAAAAAAATGATTCAAATTTGAAACATCTCATCCAAGCCTCTTAGTAGTGATGATGTTGACAAGTTAGATGAAGTTCTTCAAGACTTCCTCTCACTCACTTCATCCTCTCATGCTTGCAATGAGAAACCTAAACCCCTTAGTGATAAACATTTTTCTTGTCATTACTTTGATTTGTTAGATGAAGCCCTCCAAGACTTCATCTCATATAAGCCATCCACTAAGGTATGTTGTGATAAACTCATGATAACAAACGTTAACACCTCTAATGCTTCTCTTGCACACCTTAAACCAATTGATGATAATTTACCTCTCAAACCTTTTTGTGATGATGATTTGCACTTGATAGATGAGTGTCTTTAGGATTTCATCTCACCCAAATCATCCACTTTGGTTTGTTGTGACACATCTAAAACCAAGGATGTTAATGTAATCCAACCTTAACTTATTCTTTACCCACCCTCACATAAATTTCATCCCTCTAATTGACCCTGGTACACCCTTTACCCCCCAAAACCAATGTGTCGTAGCAATCAAGTAATGATACTATTGCTCATACATATAACACCTGAAACAACCCACAACTGCCACAACCAACCCCACCCTCTTTACCTTTACCTAATATGCCTAGTGCTCCTCACTATAGCCCACACACAAAGGAATATTGTCTTGTTGAACAATTAAAGAATACTCATGCCAGGATTTCCCTTTGGGATTTGCTTCAAAATTCACCAAATTATCATCACATTCTTCAAACAACCTAATAACAAATCACAATTACTCCTGGTACCACTTGGAATGATGTGGCAGCTCTCATCCAAAAAAGGAATCTTGACATTACCTTTCATCAACATGAGCTTCCTCCTTTAGAGTTGTGCAAACAAAATGAAGCCTTTATGATAATTTCTCAATTCAATCGCATAGGTATCAAATGAACTCTCATCGATAATGGTTCTACTCTCAATGTGTGTAGTGTGAATATCCTTGATCTATTAGAGGTTGATAGGTCACAAATAATACCTAATTTCATCTCCATTCGAGGATTTGACAACACAACAAAGCAATTGTTTGGGATAATTACTTTTCCTATTATGGTTGGGGTGGATACTTTGCAAACTCCTATCCATGTCATGCATTATGATCTTTCATATAATATTATTTTAGGCTGACCATGGATTCATGAGATGAATGCAGTGCCTTTGACCCTTCATCGTATCATGAAAGATGGGTAAGTGCACAAAGATGGTTCCCTAAAAGGGGGCTTAAGTGGCCACGTTTTTTCTAAAATCAGGAAATGCTGACCTTGGACGTGAAATTGAGGATAGTTACACTCAAAATTTTGAGATGGAACGAAAATAAAGATCAAAGTGCTCTGATTCTACTTTCTAAACTACTAATTTATTTTTAAAATGGTTGAGATTAAGGGGTTCAAAAGAGGGATGTACATAAATTGGTGTTGTTTTTGTCAGAAAAACATAACATAGCAACTCTTGTACGACCTGAGCACGGTGAAATTTTTTGTAGTTATTTTAAAATTGCTATAGTTAGAAGTTAGCTAATAGCATCTAGTTGGTGCACAATTTTTCTGATAATTTTCTAATGAATATTTGATTTTTTACTAATTTTCTAATTGGGCACTTCCTGAAAAGTAGAATTTTGGCCGTGCTCCCCCTACAAATTTTTTGAAAATAATTGATTTTTTTTTCTTTTTTTTTAAATTTGTAGAATGGAGTCTAGTTTCTAAAAATGTAATTTATTTGAAATTTTGATGGACGGTTAATTTAAAACAAAAGAAACACTAAACACTACTTTTTGGCAAAAAACAGACATACAAACAAAAGAAATTATGGATGAAAGGCTTAACATTGTCAAAAAGTGAAAAAAATTACATCATTAGATAGCTAAGAGAGAACCTAACATTACCCATGTTTTTGATTTTGTCAATATTGAACTAGATGTAATCTTGATAGTGAGCATGGACCCGATTATGTGAAAAATTGTAGAATTTGCAAAAACACGTCTTTAGCCTTGTTGGGAATGTCGTCCAAGCCTTTGGGTTGGTATTCCAAGGAAAATAATTTCACTTTTTCCTTTGTTTTAACATGAAATAACACGCTCACGTTATAAAGCGAGCACGTTTTAAAAAAAAATAATCATATGTGGCCAGAAAATTGGTACCCAACTTCATGCACCTGCCTAGATATCAATAACAATCACATCTATCAAGTTGAAATAGACCCTGAACCTAAAAGTTGCTTACATCTAGAAAAAAGGTGTTGCAAGTCCTTTGAAAACATTAATTCGAACATATAATATAGATCCTCTTGAAATTGAACAAAATGATGAGAAATAAATATCTAAATTATTTGGTGACAATTGGGGATCCTTAGAATTCACACCCTTGTTTATGGGTGAATACATACTCACACAAAAGAAAATATGACCAAAATGAACAACCAACAATCATGTCCACTCAAAATTTTGAACAATCATCTCAAACATCTATCTCATATAATTTGGATAAAAATGCAACATACACAACAAATTTTGAGCAGATAGATTATCAATCCCCACCTAATCTGCATGAAATGGAAAGACTTGATGGAAAAGGCTATGAAATTGTAAAAAAATTAGCCTATACTAGAAAAGGGTGTGGAAAAAATGAGTGAGGTATTTGTGTCCCTATTGAACCTAATACAAAAGAAACAAAAATTGGATTGGGATATTCTTTTTCTAAAACAACCAAAGCTACTCAACGACAATCTTTAAACATTAACACTATAACATGTCAACCAAAACACAAACTCACAATCAAACATATTGAATTGCTAGATATAGTTGTACCACCTTCATACAAGTATGTCGATAGCGATGAAGCTTTGAAATGAATGTTAGGAATTTATGATAACACATCCTCACATACTTCCATGAAAAACATTCCTTGTGCCATGACTGTTACAAAGAAAATAGCAAGTGATATCACTAAGGAGCTCTATAAATATGAAGGTCCTAAATCCAATGCACTCCCTTTTGGAGATACAATTGATGTGCCAATAGACATTAATGATAAAGATAAAGTTATTAAGATTGGGAAGTGCCTTGATGATGAAGAGAAAGAAGACACTACTGCTTTACTTCAAGATTTTCCTAAAATTTTGGCTTTGAAATATTCTAATATGCTAGGAATTGACCCAAAAATTGTGATGCATAACATTGTCCTTGCTGAAAATGATAAACCTGTTCATCAAAAAGATAAGAAAAATGAATCCTCACATAGCCTTGCATGTTAAAGAGGAGATAAAAAAACTCCTTGATGCAGACTTTATTAGACCTATTTATTATTCTCCTTGGATCTCAAACATTGTCATAGTTGCAAAACCCGATAATTGTATTAGGATATGCATGAATTTTTGAGACTTGAATAAAGCTTCTTTAAAAAATGATTTTATTCTTCCTAATATAGACATGATCATGGATTCAACTGTTGGACATGCTTTGTTGTTATTCATGGATGTATTTTCTAGTTATAATAAAATCCTTATTAACCCTCAAGATCAATACACAACTGCCTTTACATCTGTTTGGGGAACATTTTGTTGGGTTGTGATTCCATTTGGTCTAAAGAATGTTGGAGCAACTTATCAACGTGCAATGGAATTAATCTTTCATGATTACATTCACAAAATTTTGGAAGACTATGTTGATGATATCCTCGCTAAATACTTAACATGACAAGACAATGCAAATGTCGTTCACAAAATCTTTGAACGAATACGTAAATACAATATGCAGTTGAATCCAAAAAGGTGTGTCTTTGGCGTAGATAGTGGAAATGTTTTGGGGTTTGTCATATCTCATAAAGGCATTGAGGTGGACACAAAGAAAATCGATGCAATATTAACATGCCACCTCCTAGGAATATTTCTCAGTTGTGCACATTACAATCTCAAATTCAAGCTATCCATCATTTCATTTCATCTTTAGCCAATTACACATTACCTTTCATGAAACTCTGTAAAAAAGGTATACTTTTCATTGGGATGAGGATTGTAAAAAAGCTTTTGAGAGTCTAAAATAAAACTTAGCTACTCCACCTAATTTACAACCTGTTGTGCCAAATAGATCCTTTATCTTGTACGTCACCACATCTGCCTATGCTCTTGTAGCATTGTTGGCTCAACGCGACGATCATGGTAAAGAGCATCCCATTTATTGCATTAGCCTAGAACCTTAATTGAATATGAAACACGATATTCACCAATTGAAAAATAATGTTTGGCTCTTATATTCACTACTAGTAAGTTGTGACATTATTTACTAAATGCTAAAATACAAGTCATCACAAAATAGATATCTCTAGATGCTTAGCTAAGTGGGTGATGTTGTTAACTGAGTTTGAGCTTAAATTTTTTTCACAAAATGCAATCAAGGGCCAAGCATTAACTGATCACTTAGTTGATGCTCCTCCTTTTTCTTTACCTACTCATGATTGCTTCCCTGATGATCATGTCTGAACCACTAACATCACACAATGGGGATTATTTTTTGATGGATCTAAGTGTAGAATAGGTTTTGGTGCTAGAGTGGTACTAATTCCACCTAACAACAAACCTATTCCCTTGTCCTATCGCTTAAATTTCCTATGCAAAAATAATATAGCTGAGTGTGAGGCAATGATCACAGGTTTATGAGCTGCTTTCACATTGAACACTAAACATATATTGAGATCTTTGGCGATTCACAATTGGTCATCAAAAAATAAATGGTACATATCAAACTAAACATATAAAATTATTAAAAAAAAAGGATATTATAATGAGATTATTAAAAAAGTTTGAATTGTTTACCATTGATAACATACCATGCAAAGACAATCGACATGTAGATGCAATGGCAAGTGCAACTTCTCTTATATCCCCACACGATCCTTCCGAAGAATTCACTTTTGTTATTCATCCCATCATGAAACCTGTTGTGCATGTTTTGCACATATGCCCCACCGTAGGTAGGGACCCCCTTTTTTATTTCGCTCTCAATAGGTTGCTTTGCTCCTGTCTTGTTTTGCGTGCCCCATTTTCCAAGCCCAAATTGGTCATGTGCCTTCAAACGATCAAATCCTCCTGACCAAATTCACCTACTTGGGGTATTCAAATTTGGGGAGAAACAAAGTCCCCCATCCTTTTTCTTCCTATTGTCTTGTTCCTGCTGGCTTGGTCCCTAATCGCTCGATTCACTTTTTTCCACATTTTGACTTTGGGGAAAAGTTTCTAGTGGATCTGGGATGTTTTTGTGATGTCTAAGTGAATTGCCAAGGTTTCATCAATGTTTTGTTAAGTTTCAATGGTTTCAGAACTTTCCCTTTGGAACTCCCTCCCTCTTTGGCTGTTTTGAAACATCTGTGGACCCTCAATGGTCCGCTTTCCACATTTTTGACTTTGGGGAAAACTTTCTAGTGGATTTGGGATGTTTTTGTGGTTCCTAAGTGAACTTCCAAGGTTTTTTCAATGTTTCATTAAGTTCCAATGGTTTCAGAACTTTCCCTCTGGAACTCCCTCCCTCTTTAGCTATTTTGAAACATCTGTGGACCCCCAACGGTCCGTTGTCCACTTTTTTGACTGTGGGGACAACTTTCTGGTGGATTTGTGATGTTTTTGTGGTAACTAAGTGAACTGCTAAGGTTTCGTCAACGTTTCATTAAGTTTCAGTGGTTTCAAAACTTTCCCTCTAGAACTCCCTCCCTCTTTGGTTGTTTTGAAACATCTGTGGACCCCCAATGATCCACTTTCCACATTTTTGACTTTGGGGACAACTTTTTGGTGGATTTAGGATGTTTTTGTGGTTCCTAAGTGAACTGCCAAGGTTTTTTCAACATTTCATTAAGTTTCAGTGGTTTCAAAACTTTCCCTCTAGAACTCCCTCCCTCTTTGGCTGTTTTGAAACATCTGTGGACCCCTGACGGTCCGCTTTCCACATTTTTGACTTTGGAGAAATTTTTTGGTGGATTTGGGATGGTTTTGTGGTGCCTAAGTGAGCTGCCAAGGTTTCATTAAGTTTCGGTGGTTTCAGAACTTTCCTTTCAAAACTCCCTCCCTCTTTGGCTGTTTTGAAACATCCGTGGACCCCCGATGGTATGCTTTCCACATTTTTTACTTTGGGGACAACTTCCTAGTGGATTTGGGACATTTTTGTGGTACCTAAGTGAATTGCCAAGGTTTCATCAATGTTTCATTAAGTTTCAGTGGTTTCAGAACTTTCCTTCTCGGCCCTCTGTGGTTGTTTCTGGGATTTCATCCCTTTGTCCCTCCATGGTTGTTTTGAACATTTGTGGAGCCTCGGTGACCCAGCCTCTGAGACTTGGCCCTTTTGTGGCCATTTCTGAGACTTCGTCCCTCTATGGCCTTTTTGGAACATCTGTGGAGCCCTGATGACCCAGCCTCTGGGACTCGGCCCCTATGTGGCCGTTCCTGGGACTCTATCCCTCTGTGGCCATTTTGAACATTCGTGGAGACCCAATGACCTGGCCCCTTTGTGTCCATTTTCAGGACTTCATCTCTCAATGGCCGTTTTGGAACATCCGTGGAGCCCTGACGACCTAGCCTCCTGGACCTGGCCCCTTTGTGGCCATTTTGAACATCTGTGGAGCCCCGATGACTCAACCTCCAGGACCTGGCACCTCCGTGGCCATTTCTGGGACTCCATCTCTCTGTGGCCATTTTGAACATTCGTGGAGCCCCGAAGACCCAGCTTCTAGAAGCCGGCCCCTCCTTGGACATTTTTGGGACTCCATCCCTCCGTGGCCATTTTGAGCATTTGTGGAGCCCTGGCGACTCAACCTCCGGAACTCAGCCCCTCTGTGGCCGTTTCTGAGACTTCGTCCCTCCGTGGTCATTTTCGGGACTCCACCCCTTCGTCACGATCTAGGACTTTCCTTTTGAGCCACCATGTGCTCATTTCCTTTTCAAAAGGGCAGTGACCCTCTGCCTTTCCCCTTCCAAGCTTCTAGTTTTTTCAAATGAGTCCAATGTTAAGGATGTTTTTTTGGGCACTCTTCCTTCCCTTTTTCCCATGTGCTATAATTGAAAAATCTTGGTTTTGCTAAGTTTTGTGAGGTATGGGAACTTTCCTTCTAGTTTGTTGTCCCTCCTTGGCTGCCCACCCCCTTGGGCCCGCATTAATGTTTATGGTCCAAATGAGCTCCAAATATGAATATTATGATCTTTTGATGATGCATGGATGGATCTAACAAGGATTTTGCAAGATTTTACTAAATTTTTCCTTGATTTGTATATGAAAGCACTTACGACACTTCATATATGTAGGATTCAAGGAGCCTACCGCGGGTCTATCGAGGAGACCCATTGAGAAAGTTGATCAAGGAATGCAGGAATAGCTCCTGTCGCCATTCATTTCATGTTTGCCTCTCCCCCTAGCTCCCACCAATAGGGTCAGTGTTAGAAGAAGGCCTGTGCCAAGGAAGTCAGTGACAAAATGCAAGGGGGTGGTCTTGAAGAAAGCATAAGGGAGTTGTTCACTCGAATCAGGGGCAACCAATCCATTGATGCCAATCATCGATGGGCTCGTTTGATCCAAGGAAGAACACTGCAAACACATCAAGTAAGAAGGAAGCTTTCAAGCAATTTCTGCTATAGTGAAAAGGGAAATCAGCTAAATGATGAAATTGCTACAACCCCTGAGCACTAGATGACAAAATAGGGAAAATACAAGGAATGTATTTTTAATTGTTGAATATTGTGGGGTAGGTGAAACCTAATGTAATCA
The DNA here is from genome assembly GCA_007258455.2 of Sequoia sempervirens. Lineage (NCBI taxonomy): Eukaryota > Viridiplantae > Streptophyta > Pinopsida > Cupressales > Cupressaceae > Sequoia > Sequoia sempervirens. Next base: position 221,550 of record VDFB02189822.1, read on the forward strand.
AATATGGGCCACACAATGTAATTCAATCCTAGCCACTCATTCGGGCTTTGGAAAACTATAAATAGGTGTTTGCCCCTTATTTGTGAAGGGTTGGAGTGCTGTTGTAAAAACATTTGCAGCAATAGAAGACAACATTGCATGATTTTATGGATGTTCTCTTTGATTTTTCTCATCTTGCATGCATGGTTCTACCTTCCATGTTAGTTTTAGTATTAGTTTCTTGAATGGTTGTCATGATGGTGTTGTTGTTATAGTATTTGATGAGCTTCTAGCCCATACTTTTAGCTCTTGTTGATGACAAGTTGCTGTGCAAAGTTAGCCTGGGATTCTTTATGTCATTGATGCAACCTAGTTCAATTGCATGTTCATGATGTGTATGTGTAATTTAAAAATCAGCAGACCTTAGAAGATTGCACTAGTTTTGTGTAGCTATAGGTTTCTCTTGGTCAAGAAAACTTAGTTTAGGAAGCCTGTCTACTTTAGCAGCCACCATTATTACTGTTCATTCATAGCTTATGATTAGAATAGCTTTCTTAACCCTTCTCCTTTTGCTATTTCTTTTAATCATTGGTTAGAGTAGGATCCAAAGCATCACCATGAAGCTAAATCAGATGAACTTGATGAGTTTTAGCTTGCTGTTTTGAGTGGGAAGCCACTATTTATTCACTTCCAACACTTTAAAACTGCATTTGCAGGCCCAACTTCCCATGCTTTGTAACTCATCCGTAAGTCCGCCTTGTGATTCCAACAAATCACATAATCAATTGAGATATTCCAAGCATTGTCAAGACCTGACATTAGAGACCTTGGGATAGTTTTTTTCAATCTGATTGTGGAAGATTGTCTTTCAAGAGAGGTGATGCATCTATGCATTGCCTATGTTGAGAAGTGCATAAAAAACACATCAACAAAACCTTCGATCGATACTCCATTAGAAGAAATTTTGGCGATAAATCAAGATGCCTCATGTGAATGGTATGATATAATATACAACTACTTAAAAGATGGTACCATTCCCAAACCTACCACAACAAATACTCAAAAAAGTTTATGCAAACCCATAGCTAGATATGTGATCCTTGCAAATAAATTGTATAGAAGATATTTTAATGGTCTAGTATTATGATGTCTTAAAGATTTTGAAATCCCTCTAGCACTTGAACAGGCTCATGCTAGTGCCTATGGAGGTCATTTTAGAGATCATTTATTAGTACGAAAACTTATCCGTATGGGTTATTATTGGAGACATATGGAGAAGAATTGCTTCACCTATGTTAAACAATGTCACAAATTTCAAGAACATAGCAATTTGATCGAAACTCCTATTGTTGAGCTCTATGCCAATGTTCCCATTTGGTTGTTTTCAGTATGGGGGTTGGATCTTATTGGAAAAATTTCACCACATTCTTCTACTAGACATGTGTTTATCATAAGCACAACAGACTATTTCACGAAATGGGTGGAAGCTATTCCCCCCCGCTCTACAAATGCTAAAGCAATTTGTCAATTCATCTTGGATCACATAATTGATCTCTTTGGACTTCCTTTTGCAATTGTTTCAGACAATGGAACTCCATTTAAGAATAAATAAGGTCAAAAATTTCTTGAAACATTCAATATTCAACATCACTTTTCCACATTGTATTATCCGCAATCCAATGGACAAGCTGAAAATACTAATAAGATTCTCAAACAAAACCTCAAAAAAATTGTCAATAATCATCATAAAGACTAGCATACACAACTATCTTATGCACTTTGGTCTTATAGAACTAATGTTCGATCATCCACAAGAAATTCCCCTTATAACCTTGTTTATGGCACTGATGGGATTATGCCCTTGGAGTTAGAAATTCTTACTTTCCAAGTTTCTCTCCAAGATCTTATTGATGATGACACTTATAAAGATCAACAATTACATCAACTTGATATGATTGATGAACAACACATTAACGCTCTTGAATATCTCCAAGTTCACATCAAACAATTACAACAAAAACACAACATTCATGTCATCCCTCGGTCCTTTTGCAAAGGATATTTTGTTCTTGTTGAAAATCAACGCAATACTAGTGCTGAAAATGAAGATAAAGATAAGTTTAGCCCTAACTTGTTAGGACATGAACCATCGATTTTTGGCACCAATGCACTTCTCTACCTCTTCTAGGGTTTTTCACCTAAAAGGAGAGAGGTAGGGAAAAAAATGCTAAGGGGTTCATTCAAATTATGTTATGTATGATGTTATTTAAGCTAAATGAAGTGAACTAAATGCATGTAAGTGATTTATATGACTGATTATGAATGCAAAACTAAGATTTAATCTATGTTGGAAAACATAGTGTTGTTTGAAAAAAGTTAAAAAGGATGAATGAAAATGCAAACTAAACCAAACAGAAGGTTGTTTTTCAGAATGTGTGCACATGCGAAACTAAAGAAGATTGGAAAACAATCTGAAAAAACTTGATGATGTCTAATTTTGAGCATACTAGGACTCATTCGCCACCTTGGGTGAATCAGTCCCAGTTATGGGTTTTTTTGCATGGAAGTTGTGTTTTGTCAACTGGGAACCAGGATCTAAATCTGACTCAAATTTGCACCTTAGGAGAGACTCATTCACCATGCATGGTGAATTAGTCCACTTTCAAACTTTTGTAACTTCATAGTTTTGTTCTACACCTTAACACCTGTACAACAAGTTTTGATACTTCATATTTTTTTCTACACCTTAAAACCTGTACAACAAGTTTTGATGGAAACTTGACTCATGATCTCAGAAAATTCTTGCAAAATAGCTTAAAATTGTATGTCTAATGGGGAGTTTTCCTTGGTCAAACCCCTAGTTGGGTAATTAAACCTTGTATGAATAACAATCAGCATAAAACCATAGCCTTAGATGTGTTAAAGGCTAGGAAAGTCTGAAGTATGACAAAATACCTATTCTATTGTTCTAGAATAAGAAATGCAAGAATGATTTGTATGATGCAAGATCTCAACCCTAGAAACCTTACAAGAGTATGTGCAAAATCATGATGGGCCAAAAAGTGGCAATATGATGGGTATGTGTAGGGTATGTGGCTGATGATTTTTTTTAACCCAAAATTGATGAAATGAAAAGGGTTTTTAAAGGAGATTCTCAACTTTCCACCAAAATAAATTATGCTTTACTTTGAATTTAATAAATAATTATTATTCATTTTCTATTTGAATTATGACTAAAGTCCTCATTGATAGGCTAATTAAAAAACATCGATAGCTTTCAAATGGTATCACATTTTTTGAATCCAAAACTTGCATCACATTTTATACTTCACGTACTATAGGATTAAAAAAGAAAAATGAATTTCATGAAGTTTTGACCAAGTTAAGGTGGTGAGACATACAAGTTTTTATATTTTTTAAAAGTTGTAATAAAAAATTAATAATTCATTATTTACTTGGAAAAAATTACAAAAAATATGCATCACATCGAGACATGAGTCCTCTACTTATATATAAAAACTTACAAAAATTAATTATCATTTTATTGTGGTTAGGGTGGTTAGACATAAATCTACTTATTTTTTCTGAAATTTAAGTACTGCATTGAAATTAAAATTTTCACCAAATAGATTTAAAAAAACCTAGTAGTTTAGAAACTACATTCAATTTTCTACAGATTCTATTCTTATATATTTTTGAAATAATATAGACAACTTATTCAAATTTTTATGTCAAGTTGCCCAACTTTAAAAAAAAAAAAGTTTTTCCACTTAAGGGCCCATTTTTTCCATGATGATCCTACACATACCTACAACATATGAAAAATGGAAGTGAAATAACATGCAAATGAAAAATTTAAACAAAATGAAAACATTAATCTAAAGATAAAGTGAAAATGGAAGACATAATCAATATAAAACCAAGTCCTTACGTGTGATTTGGTGGCTAGTTGCACCTCTTCCCCCTTAGATTTCTTCATGATTCACCATAGGCATCCATCATCAACCCTTTGCAATTTTGAATCTTGACAAAAAGAGTTAGCTTCGAGACCTACAAAAACCCTAGTTTGCTGCCCTAAATCTTCAACTTTTGCTAATAAGACTTGTGATAGAAGACTTGACTTTAGAAATTGCCTTTGAAAAATGACTAAAAGATGTGTAAAATGACTTAAAATATGTATTTATAAGCAAAAAAGCCTTATTTTCCTGTTATTTAAACCTAAGAAGCCAACATTTACTAAAAATTTAAGTTAAATTAATCAAATTCCCAATCAAAATTGAATTTTCCCTCAAAAGGGACTCATTCACCACCTTGGCGAATAGGTCCCACCAGAGGGGACTCATTCACCCAAGGTGGTAAATGGGTCCCACTACTGATTTTTGAAGGTGGGTTTTCAGGGTATGAAATAATTGTGTTGTTTGTAGGATTTTAGGTGATTTCTCAGGTAAAACAAGCCTCTAGATCAAAAATAATGGGTCTTAGGGGCCTATAAATGCTATTTTAAAGGATATATGATGCAAAGGGACTTGAAGGTGGGTCTAATTACATGTAAAATTATCTCTTTTCTTAAGAGGGTCCAATTTTCTATAGTTGATTTATCCCCCACTTTAGCGCCCATATGACTCTATGTGCATATGCTTGAGCTAAATGAATCTAAACGATGTGCATAATTACATAAAAGGATACTTATTCAAAAGGAGTGAAAATGAAGCCCCTAGTATAATTTTCAGCAAAACCACAACATTAGGAACTGCATCCTGCAACACACATTTGTTAATTATCCAAAAGTCATTTTATCTAACTCTTAGGAATCCAATTTGAGGGTAGATGTATGCCCCACCTTGATTTTGCTTGCTTTATGGAGGTGGAATCAAGGTAGCAATCTAGCAATGTCAAATAAGAAAGACCATATCATAGGGAATTTCCAAGTACCATGCCACATAACAATAGATGGATGATGATGTCGAGTGTAGAATCATGATTCCAATGCATGAAATGATGTCAAAAATGGATTGCCTAGCTCCCGTTATGTTGATTTGAAGAAGATCTACATTATGAGTGCTTGAAAAGGTAATAACCTTATGTTAATGTGTAAAAGTAAAAAGGGATGAAAAGGGATTAAAAGAAGGAGAAGAAAGTAACTTTTCACTTACTATTCATTTTACCTTCTTCTAGCTTGAAAGTGACGAGTGAGAGAAGAACATGCCAAGCAAATGGGATTATACACCTTCGTGGCTAGATGATCTTCAAGAGCAGGTGGTACGCGATGAGCTATATCATGATGTGAGTTGATTCTACAACTTTCTCCTTGTGATTTTATAATAATTTAATGATTTTAATGCATGGATAGGGTAATTTAGGGTCTTGGGAAAAATAGTTTGCAAAGTTTCCCCTTTTTTTGCAGTCTTTTGTTTCTTCACGAAGTGTCCCATTTCTTCATGAAGTGTCCCATTTCTTTGCGAAATGTCCAAAAAGGGTTCTAAAGTGTCTAGGGCCATTAGAAAAGCACACTAGATTCACTTTAGCACACTTGCTTGATGAAATATGTGAAAATTCAAAAAAATAGATTAAATTTAGAGCATTTTTTGATGATTTTGATAGGTCCCCACCTTTTCATGAGAGCGGCTAGGGGGAGGTAGCTTAAACATTTATGAGAGATCATGCGCCAACACTGTTAGTGGCAGAGATAGAGAATTTATAGTTAGTGGGTATCTATTGGGCATATCTTATGCCACCTATGAGATACCATGACACCATGCTTATGGCTCTGTGTGAGTGTTGGGATGTTGATACTTGTACCTTTCATCTTCCCACCAGGCAAATGACCATCACTCTCGAGGATGTACATTGCATTCTTCGAGTTCCTATTCGGGGAGAGTGGGTATACTTCTAGGGGGATCGTTCATTCCATGAGAGGAAGAGGGACATGTAGTATTGTCTAGGTGGGCCTGTACATGATGAGTGAGTTAGAGAATGGATCAAGCTTTCCATGCTATTGTATTCACAAGCTCCTATGGTAAGATGGATTATGATGCACACAGTGGCACTGGTTCTCAATCCAGATGGACGAGTGACACACTTGGATGGAGGATTGGTACACTTGATATGAGGGATGTCTAAGCAGAGGATAGTCTATTTGTAGGGATGTTGCATTTTAGCACACTTGTATTATGATCTTGGTCGGTTTGTGTTTCGAAAGATCGACAGTATGGTCCATTGTATGCTTCTACAAGTGTGGTGCATTGAGCATATCACATGTACCAAGCCTATTATATTCCCTTGTGCTATAGCTGTAGGATACCCACAAGCATTTGGTTATCCTTTGTGATTCATGTGGCAGTATGGGGATTTACACTTTTGGAGGGTGATATTTGACCAGCTAGAAGAGGACAAGATCCTATGGAGACCCTATCTACTCACTCTACAGTGGACATATCCCACATGACAATTAAAGAAGATGCAGATGGATAGGTATCTAGCTAGGAGGGATGACTATGTTGTACGACCATTCTATTATGGGTGAGTCATGCAACATTTTGGACTGGTGTAGACACCACCAAGGGCATGCCCCTTCATTAGGTGATCAGTGCGGATTGCTCAGAGGCCAGGTGATACTGTTGGGTTGACTATAGATCATGTTCGTGAGAGTGATTCTAATGATTCAGATCATGACCATCCACCAAAATCTAACACTGATGATGTTGGTAGCATAGAAAAACATGAGGAGTGGTGGTAATTTGCATGAATAACTCTTGTGTTCCCCATGGACTTACCTATAGGTGATGTGGGACCAACACCAGAGGAGAGAGAAGAGGAGGGATGGTATAGGCTAGTAGATATTTTTATAGATGTTATTGATGAGGAGTACCAATCTGATGTAGATCTTGACTATGAGGACCAAGATGGATGAGAGGATGAGGAGGAGGAGGATTATGAGGAGGATGATTACCATGAGGAGGAGCCACCCTTGAGCGAGGGTGATGAGGTAGCTATTGAGGATCAGTACGAGCATGGAGAGTCCTCACATACTTATACTTGACCAGATCATAGTTAGTAGCTACAAAAGACATCAACACCTAGAGTCAGAGAGAGGCTAGCATATCCTTGATGCCACCAGAGAGGATGAGGTTGATATTCCTAATGCATATAGAGACATAGGTGGATATGTGCACGATCATCATGGAAAAAGTAGGCCCTTAAGTGGCAAAGAATTCAGAAAAATCAAAGTTAGGCAACTTGATGTAAAAATTTGAATAAGTTTTCTATATTATTTCAAAATTATGTAACAATATAATTTGTAGCAAATTGAATGTAGTTTCTAAACTACTAGAATTTTTTCTTTTAAAAAAAATCTATTTGGTGAAAATTTGAAATTTCAATTCAATAGTACTTAAATTTTAGGGAAAAAATAAGTAGGTGTATGTCTGACCACCCTACCCACAATAAAATGATAGTTTCTTCTTATAATATTTTATATAGAAGTATAGGACTCATGTCTTAATGTGATGCATATTTTTTTGTAATTTTTTTCCAAGTAAATAATTAATTATATGAATTTTTTATTACAACTTTTTAAAAATATAAAAACTCGTATGGCTGACCACCTTAACCTGGTAAAAAATTCATAAAATTCAATTCTTTTTTTTTTTAATCCTATAGTATACAAAGCATAGAATGTGACACATGTTTTATATTCAAAAAATGTGATACCGTTGGAAAGGTATAAATATTTTTCAATTAGCCTATCAATCAGGACTTTAGTCACAATTCAAATAGAAAATGAATAATAATTATTTATTATATTCAAAGTAAAGCATAATTTATATTGGTGGAAAGCTAAGAATCTCCTTTAAAAACCCATTTCATTTCATCAATTTTGGGTAAAAAAAAGTTGTCAGCCACATACCCTACACATACCCATCATATCACCACTTGTGGCCCATCATGATCCTGCACATACCCAAGTGATGATATTTGATTTTACGCATGTCTTTTATTAATTTATACTTTATATTTATATCTGTATATTATGATGTTGTGTTATTGATTGTGTATATTGTTTATCTAAAAGGAGTGATGAGAGACTAGCAAGAGTTTTATCGTCAAGCTACCATAGAGATAGTGCCTGCATCCATTGGCGAGGAGGAGATAGATCCTGACTACATGCCCCCACCGATCGTGGAGGAAGATACAGAGTCACTCAGACCATTCGTGAGGTTATGGGCAGTGTACGAGAGTTTGAGAAGGAAACTCCATCAGACTGAGAGTGCACTATAGTTAGCATAGACCTCAACAGGGGTAGAGAGACTACATGTAGAGCTTTCACAAACATGAGCATAGATGGATCAGATGGTAGAGGAGTGGCTTGTTGTTGTTGGTCAAGTACAGGGTTTGGAGTATGCACTTAGACTCGACAATTCGCGATCACGGTCACACACGACCATCTCATGATGTCTGGGGATTGGATCACGAGTGCTAGATCTTGAGGGGTCTAGCTTTCACATACCTCTATGACTTTGTATATGATATTGATGTGTTTCTTTGTGTGGATTTTTAAATGCAATGTGATTAGTTAAATGACTTGTGGTAAGAGTATTTAATTAATGTCAACATGATTTAACATGATTAATGTGATCGAGTTTAAAACTTATTTTAGTTTCATAGTAGATACAACATTGGTTGATTATAAGAGAATGTGTTAAATTAAATACACCTAAAACTCATATAAGGATTTAACTTAACATAACACAAAGGTGAATAGTATGAATCCTAAAGTAGCTATAAAATGAACTTAAATAATTACGTTAGTGTTCAAGAAAAACACAAAATTAGTTGTCAAGAACGAAGCAATGTGAAAGCTATTTAGAATATCATCAAATAACTTTAAACAACACTACTTGGTCCATCATACTATTCAAAGAGGATAGAGATAATTACCAATGCAAGTGGGTGGCATTAATAGGTTCCTTAAGGGGTGTTCCGTCAAACTGTGTTAAGAGATAAGCATCAGACCCATAATTGGTATCAACCTTGTAAGAGCCTAACCAATTAGGGCTTAATTTATCTTTATCTTCATTATCAACACTAGGGTATGTGCAGGATCATGATGGGCCAAAAAGTGGCGATATGATGGGTATGTGTAGGGTATGTGGCTGACAACATTTTTTTTACCCAAAATTGATGAAATGAATAGGGTTTTTAAAGGAGATTCTCAGCTTTCCACCAATATAAATTATGCTTTACTTTGAATTTAATAAATAATTATTATTTATTTTCTATTCAAATTATGATTAAAGTCTTGATTGATAGGCTGATTGAAAAACATCTATAGCTTTCAAAAGGTATCAAATTTTTTGAATCTAAAACATGCGTCACATTCTATGCTTCACATAATATATGATTAAAAATAGAAAAAAATGAATTTCATGAAGTTTTGACCAAGTTAAGGTGGTTAGACATACGAGTTTTTATATTTTTAAAAAAATTATAAAAAATCATAATTAATTATTTACTTGGAAAAAATTACAAAAATATGTATCACATCTGGACATGAGTCCTTTACTTATATCTAAAATATTATAAAAAAATATTATCATTTTATTGTGGTTAGGGTGGTTAGACGGACACCTACTTCTTATTTTTCCCTAAAATTTAAGTGCTACCGCATTGAAATTTCAAATTTTCACCAAATAGATTTAAAAAAAAAATAAACCTAGTAGTTTAGAAACTACATTCAATTTGCTACAAATTCTATTCTTACCTACTTTTGAAATAATATAGATAACTTATTCAAATTTTTACGTCAAGTTTCCTAACTCTATTTTTTTTAATTTTTTGCCACTTAAGGGCTTCTTTTTTCCATGATGATCTTGCACATACCCACTAGTAAGACGTTGATTTTCAATAAGAAAAAAATCTTCCTTACAAAAAAATTGAGGGATCATGTGTGTGTTGTGTCTTAATTGTAATTGTTTGATGTAAGGATGGAGATATTCGAGAGCATTAATACGCTATTCGTTGAGCATCTCAAGTTGATTTAATAGTTGATTTTTATAAGTATCCTCATCAGTAAGGTCTTGGAGAGAAACTCATTGGGTAGGAATTTCTAACTCCAAGGGAATGATCATGTCAGTTCCATAAACAAGGTTATAAGGTGTAGTTCCCATGGATGATCTAACACTTGTTCAGTAAGTCCAGAGCACATAATATAATTGCATATGCCAATCTTTATGATGTTTTTTGATATTTTTTTGAGGATTTGTTTTAGAATCCAATTAGTATTTTCAGCTTGTCCATTGGATTGTGAATAATATGGTGTAGAAAAATGATGTTGAATATGGAATGTTTCAAGAAACTTCTTAACTTCATTGTTTTAAAATAGAGTTCCATTATCTGCAATGGTCACAAAAGGAAGCCCAAAGTGACAAATTATGTGTTCCAATATGAAACAAAAAATTGCTTTAGTAGTTGTAGAATGGAGAGGGATAGCTTCCACCCATTTCATGAAATAGTTTGTAGTGGTTATGATAAATGTATGGCTAGCAGAAGAGGGAGGTGAAATTTTACCAATAATATCCAATCCCCATACTGAAAACAACCAAATGGGAACTTGGTCATGGAATTTAGTAGTAGGAGCATGAATCAAATGGCTATGTTCTTGACATTTTCGACCTTTTTTTATGTAAGTGAAGCAATAATTCTCCATAATTTTCCAATAATAACCCACACAAATAATGTTTTACACTAAAAATTGACCTCCAAAAAGAACTCCACAAGCACTAGCATGGGCTTCTTCAAGTGCTATGGGGATTTTATAATCTTTAAGGCATCGTAATAAGAGACCATTGAAAGATCTATGATACAATACATTTGCAAGAATTACATATTTTTCTACGAGTTTGCATAAATGTTTTTTGGTATTTGTTGTAGTAGACTCAAGAATGGTACCATCTTTTAAATAGTTGTATATAGTATCATACCATTCACACGAGTTGTCTTCTATTATCACCATAATGTCATCTAGCAGAGTATCAATCGAAGGTTTCATGATGGGATGGATAACAAAGGTGAAATCTGCGGTAGGATTGTGTGGGGATATAAGAGAAGTTGGGCTTTCCATTGCATATGCATACCTATTGTATTTTCATGGGATGTTATCAATGGTAAACGAGTCAAAATTTTCTAATATTTTTATTATAAGAGCCTTGTATTTTGATAAATTTTCATGTTTAGTTTGAAATGTTTCATTTATTTATTTCATGACCATTTGTGAATCACCAAATATCTTGATATGTTTAGTGTTCATTGTTAAAGCAGCTTGCAAACCTGTGATCAATGCATCATACTTAGCTGTATTATTTGTGCATAGGAAATTTAATCAATAGGACAAGGGAATAGGTTTTCCATTGGGTGGAATTAGTACCACTCCAACACCAAAACCTATTCTACATTTAGATCCATCAAAAAATAATTCCCATGGTGTAATGTCAGCAATTAAGACATGATCATTAGGAAAGGAATCATGAGTAGGTAAAGTGAGAGGAGAAGGAGCATTAGGTAAGTGATCAGTTAAGGCTTTCCCTTTGATTGCTTTTTGTGAAACAAATTTAAGGTCAAACTTAGTTAACAACATTACCCACTTAGCTAAGCATCCAGAGAGATATGTTTTGTTGAAAAGATGTTTAAGAGGATCAAATTTTGTGATAACTTGTATTTCAAAATTTAGTAAGTAATGTCGCAACTTACAAATAGTGAATACAAGAGCCAATTTTTTTTTCAATTAGTGAATATCTAGTTTCATAATCAATTAGAGTCTAACTTATGTAATAAATGTGATGCTCTTTACCATGATCATCATGTTGAACGAACAATGTTGCAAGAGCATGGGCAGATGTGGTGATGTACAAGATAAATGGTCTATTTGGCACAATAGGTTGTAACATAGGTGGAGTGGCTAGGTATTCTTTTAGACTCTCAAAATCCTATTTACAATCCTCATCCCAATCAAAAGGTACACCCTTTTTAAGGAGATGCGTGAAAGGTAATGTGCGATTGGCTAAAGATGCAACAAAATAACAAATAGCTTAGATTTGCCCTTGTAACGTGTGCAACTGAGAAATATTCCTAGGATGTGGCATGTTAATGATTGCATCAATTTTCTTTGTGTCCACCTCAATGCCTCTGTGAGATATGACAAACCCCAAAAGTTTGCCACTATCTACACCAAAGACACCCTTTTTCGGTTCAATCGCATATTGTATTTACATATTCGTTTGAAGATTTTGTGAAGGACATTTACATTGTTTTGTCATGTTAAACATTTAGCAAGGATATCATTGAAATAGTCTTCCAAAAATTTGTGAATGTAATCATGAAATATTAATGTCATTGTATGTTGATAAGTTGTGCCGACATTCTTTAGACCAAAAGGCATCACAACCTAACAAAATTTTCCCTAAATAATTGTAAAGGTGGTTTTGTATTGATCTTGGTGGTTAATAAGGATTTTATTATAACTATAAAATACATCCATGAATGACAAAAAAGCATGCCTAGCAGTTGAATCCACAATCATGTGTATATTAGGAAGCAAATTTTTTTTTTTAAAGAGGCTTTATGCAAGTCACGAAAATTCGTACATATCCTAAACGATTATTAGGTTTTGCAACTGTGACAATATTTGAGATCCATATAGAATAATCAATAGGTCTAATAAAGCCCACATCAAGGAGTTTTTCAAGCTCTGCTTTAACATGCAAGGCTGTGTTAGGGTGCATTTTTCATATCTTTTGATGAATGGGTTTATTGTTTTCAGCAAGAACAATATTATGTGTCACAATTTTTGGGTCAATTCCTAGCATATCCGAATATTTCCAAGCAAAATTTTTAGGAAAATCATGAAGTAAAGTAGTAGTGTCTTCTTGTTCTTCATTGTTAAGGCACTTCCCAATCTTAATAACATTATCTTTATCATTAATGTCCATTGGAATATCAATTATATCTCCTAAAGGGAGTGCATTGGATTTATGACCTTTAGATTCATAGAGTTCTTTAGTGATATCACTCGCTATTTTCTTGGTAATGTTCATGGTACGAGGAATTTTTTTCATGGAAGTAAGTGAGGATATGTTATCATAAATGCCTAACATTCATTTCAGAGCTTCATCACTATCGACATACTTGCATGGGGATGGTAAGCTTATATCAAGCAATTCAGGATGTTTGATTGTGATTTTGTGTTTTGGTTGACATGTTATAGTGTTAATGTGCACAAAGGGTCGTTGAGTAGCTTTGGTCATTTTAGAAAAAGAATATCCCAATCCAATTTTTGTTTCTTGCCTATTAGGTTCAATAGGGACATGAATACCTTGCTCAAGTTTTCCACACCCTTTTCTAGTATATCTTAATTGTTTAACAAGTTCATAGCCTTTTCCATAATTTTTTCCATTTCTCATAGATTAGGTGGGGTTTGATAATCTATCTCATCAAAATTTGTTGTGTATGTTGCATTGTCATCCAGATTTTAGGAGATAGATGTTTGAGAACATTGTTTAGAGTTTAGAGTGGACATGATTATTGGTTGTTCTAGTTTCTCATCTTTCTTTTGTGTGAGTATGTATTCACCCATAAACAAGGGTGTGAATTCTAAGGATCCCCAATTGTCACCAAAAAATTTAGATACCGATTCCTCATTGTTTAGTTCAATTTCAAGAGGATCTATATTAGATGTTCAAATTAATGTTTTCAGAGGACTCGTAACTCCTTTTACAAGGTGCAAGAAAATTTCAGGCTTGAGGTCTATTTCAACTTGATAAGTATGATTGTTATAAACATATTTCATGATATGATGAAGGGTCAAAGGCACTACATTCATCTCATGAATCCATGGTCAAACTAAAATGAGATTATACAAAAGATCATAAGGCATGACATGGATAGTAGTCTACAAAGTAGCCACCCCAACCATAATAGACAAATAATTATCCGTAGTGGTTGCTTTTTTGTGTTGTAAAATCCTCAAATGGAGATAGAATCAAGTATTATTTGTGACCTATCAACATCTAGTTGATCAAGGAGATTCACACTACACACATTAAGAGTAGAACCATTATCAATAAGAGTTCATTTGATATGTGTGTGATTGAATTGCACAATTATAAAAAAGGCTTCATTTTTTTTGTGCAACTCTAAAGAAGGGACCTCGTGTTGATGAAAGGTAATGTCAAGATTCATTTTTTGGATGGGAGCTACCACATCATTCAGAGTGGTACCAGGAGGGATTGTGATTTTTTTAAGGCTGTTTGAAGAATGTTATGATAATTAGGTAAGTTTTGAAGTAAATCCCAAAGGGAAATCTTGGTAGGAGTATTCTTTAACTGTTCAACAAGATCATACTCCTTTGTATGGGAGTTGTAATGAGGAGCACTAGGCAGATTGGGTAAAAGTAAAGAGGATGGTGGTGGTTGTGGTGGTTATGGGTTGTTTCAAGTATTATATGTATGAGGAACAATATCATTACTAGATTGTTGCAACACCTTGGTTTTAGTGGGGTAGAGGGTGTACTGATGTCGGTTAGAGCTCGGGTGAATTTTATGTGATGGTGGGTAAAGGATAAGTTGAGGTTGGATTATAGTAACATCCTTGGTTTTAGATGTCTCACAACAAACCAAAGTGGATGATGTGGGTGAGATGAGGTCCTGAAGAGATTTATCTATCAAGTGCAAATCATCACAACTAAAAGGTTTGAGGGATAAATTATTGTCAATTGGTTTAAGGTGTTCAAGAGAAGCATTAGAGGTGTTAATGTTTGTTATTGTAAGGTTGTCACAACAAACCTTAGTGGATGGCTTATGTGAGATGAAGTCTTGGAGGGCTTCATCTAACAAATCAAATTCATTACAAGCAAAAGGTTTGAGGGGGACTTTATCATTAAGGGGTTTAGGTGTCTCATTACAAGCATTAGAGGATGATGTGAGTGAGAGGAAGTCTTGAAGAACTTCATCTAAATTGTCAGCATCATCACTACTTAGAGGCTTAGATGAGATGTTGTTTCTAATTTGAATCATTTGTTTGAAGGGATGGTTTGATGTTTCAGTTTTGGAGTCTTTATGGGTTGAGGAATCTGATCTAAAAGAACTAGGAATGAATATTGAAAAGGAAAATTTCAAAGATCTAAAACTATCCATGAATGCCATGAAAAGAAGTAAAATTTATGCTAAGAAAACATAAACAACTGAACTATAATACAAAAGTAATTGCAAAAAATAGAAAGGTAAAACAAAATAAATTAAAATCTAGAAATTCTGATAAGAAACTTGTGAGGGATTGATTCACCTAGGGTGGCGAATGAGTCCCAGGGCAAGTATTTTTTAAGATTTTTCTTTTTTTTGGAGTTTTCTGAAGGTTATCAGGTCTCAACAATGCAAATATAGATTAAAAATGTAGGTTCACCAAAATGAACTGTCAATTTTTGGCACCAATGCATTTCTCTAGCTCTTCTAGGGTATTTCGCCTAAAAGGAGAGAGGTAGGGTCAAAAATGCTAAGGGTTCATTCAAATCATGTTATGTATGATGTTATTTAAGCTAAATGAAGTGAACTAAATGCAAGTAAGTGATTTATATGGCTGATTATGAATGCAAAACTAAGGTTTAAGCTATGTTGGAAAACATAGTGTTGTTTGCAAAAAGTTAAAAAGGATGAACAAAAATGCAAACTAAACCAAATAGAAGGCTATTTTTTAGAATGTGTGCACCTAGAAAACTAAAGAATATTGGAAAGCAATCTGAAAAACTTGATGATGTCTAATTTTGAGCTAATTAGGACTCATTCACCACCTTGGGTGAATTAGTCCATATTTTGGGTTTTTCTACACGACAACTGTTTTCTATCAACTGGGAACCAAGATCTAAATTTGACTCAAATCTTCACCTTAGGAAGGACTCATTTTCCATGCATGGTGAATCAATCAACTTTCAAACTTCTGCAACTTCATATTTTTGTTCTACACCTTGACACTTGTACAACAATTTCTAATGGAAACCTAACTCGAGATCTCAGAATATTCTTGCAAACCAACTTAAAATTGTTTCTCTAATGGGAGGTTTTCCTTGGTCAAACTCCTAGTTGGGTAATTAAACCTTGTATGAATAAAAATTGACATAAAACCCTACCTTTAGATGTGTTAAGGACTAGGAAAGTCTGAAGTATGACAAAAGCCCTATTCTATTGTTTAGAATAAGCAATGCAAGAATGATTTGCATGATGCAAGATACCAACCCTAGAAACCTTACAACATATGAAAAATGGAAGCGAAATAACATGCAAATGACAAACAAACAAAATGAAAACCTTAATATGAAGATAGAGTGAAAATGGAAGATGGAATCAATATAAAACCAAGTCCTTAGGTGTGATTTTGTGGCTAGTTGCACCTCTTCACCCTAGATTTCTTCATGATTCACCATAGGCATCCATCATCAACCCTTTGCAATGTTGACTCTTGACAAAAAGAGTGAGCTTCAAGACCTAAAAAAACTCTAGTTTGTTGCCCTAAAACTTCAACTTTTACTAATAAGACTTGTGATAGAAGACTCGACTTTCAAAATTGCCTTTGAAAAATGACTAAAAGATGTGTAAAATGACTTAAAATGACTATTTATAAGAAACAACACCTTATTTTCATGTTATTTAGACCTAAGAGGCTGACATTGACCAAAAATTTAAGTTAATTAATCAAATTCCCATTCAAAATTAAATTTTCCCTCAAAGAGGACTCATTCACCAAGCTCTGTGAATGGGTCCCACCAGAGGGGAATCACTTTCCCAAGGTGGAAAATGGGTCCCACTACTGATTTTTGAAGGTGGGTTTTCGGGGTATCAAAGAATTATGTTATGTTTGTTGGGTTTTAGGTGATTTTTCAAGTAAAACAGGCCTCTAGATAAAAAATAATGGGTGTTAAGGGCCTATAAATGTTGTTTTAAAGGATAAATGATGCAAAGGGACTCAAAAGTGGGTCTAATTGCACGTTAAATTGTCTCTTTTCCCAAGAGGGTCCAATTTTCTATGTTGCAGGACCTTACATAGTTGATACCAATTATGGTCCTGGTTCTTATCTCTTAATGTAGCTTGATGGAGAACCCCTTAAGGAACCTATGAATGCCATGCATTTGGATCGGTATTATCTTTGACCCCTCTAAATAGTATCATTGATATATAAGTGTTGTTTAAATTTATTTAATGTTATTCTAAATAGCTTTCACATTGCTTTTTTCTTGACAACTAATTTTGTGTTTGTCTTGAACACTAGGTTAATTATTTAAGTTCATTTTATAATTTATTTAAGCTTCATACTTTTCACCTTCATGTTATGTTATCTTAGATCCCTATCATTGTATTTAATTTAACATATTATTTTATAATTTTCAATGTTGTATCTAAAGTGAAACTATAATACATTTTACATTAGATCACGTCAATCCTATTAAATGATGTAGACATTAATTAAATACTTTTACCTTAAGTAATTTAATTAATAACATTGCATTTAAACATCCACACAAAGAAAAACATAATAATAACACTAAATGTGCATGTCTATATATATATCAAACTTTTCTATACATCTCAGTATCATATACAAAGTCATACTAGTCTGTGAGAGCTAGACCCCTCTAGCTCTAGCACTCATGATCCAGTCCCTGGTTGTTGTGAGATGGTAATGCATGATCGTGATCACGAATTGTCAATTCTAAGTGCATACTCCAGACCCTGTACCCAACCAATAGCTACAAGCCGCTCCTCTGCCATCTGATCCCTCTGCACTCATGTTTGTGCCAGTTCTGCATGCGGTCTCTCTACCTCTACTAAAGTTTGTGCTGATTGCAGTGCACTCTCAACCCAATGGAGTCATCTCCTCACACTCTCGTATGCTACCCATAACCTCGTGAAAGGTCTAATTGATTTTGGCTCCTCCTCCACAATAGGTGGGTGCACATAGTCAGGATCCATCTCATCCTTGTTGATGGATGTAGGCACTATCTCTATGGAAACTTGATGATAGAAATCTCACTAGTCTCTTGTCACTCCTACAAGATAGACAATGTACACAATCAGTAACACATCATCATGATATATATATATAGTAGATAGTACTAAAGGACATGCATAAAATTAAATATATCATCACCTATGTCTCTAGATACATGAGAAATGTCAACCTCATGCTCTTTGGGGTGCATCGAGGATGTGCTAGCCTCTCTATGACTCTGGGTGTCGATGTCTGTTGTAGCTACTACCCGTGATCTGGCCCTGTAAGTATGTGAGGACTCTCCATGCTCTTACTGATCCTCAATAACTACCTCATCACCCTTGCTCAGGGATGGCTCCTCGTAATAATCATCTTCCTCATAACCCTCCTCCTCATCCTCTCCTCCATTCTAGTCCTCACATTTAGGATTGACATCAGACTAGTACTCCTCATCAATAACATCTATAAAAATATCTATTGGCCTATACCATAACTCCTCTACTCTCTCCTCTAGCTCATCACCCTCATCTAGTGTTGGTCTCACATCACCTATAGGGAAATCGATGGGGAACATAGGAGTTAGTCATGCATATGAGCACCACTCCTCATGCTGGTCTATGCTACTGACATCATCAGTGTTGGATGTTGGTGGCTGGTCGTGATCTAAATCATCGAAATCACTCTCACGAACATGATATATAGTCAGCCAAACAGTATCACTTGGCCTCTAGGCACTCCACATTGATCATCTAATGAAGGGGCATGCCCTCGGTGGTGTCTGCACCTATCCAAACTATTGCATCACTTGCCCATAATAGAAAGTTCATACAACAATGTCATGCCTCCCAACTAGATACCTATCCATCTACATCCTCTATAACTGTCCGGTGGGATCTTGCCATTATAGAGTGAGTAGATAAGGTCTCCATAGGATCTTGTCCTCCTCCATCTAGTCAAATCTCACCCTCCAAAAGTGTAAATCCCCATACTACCATAGGCATCGCAAAGGATAGCCAAATGCTTGTGGATATCCTACAACTATAGCACAAGGGAATCTGATAGGACTGGTACATGTGATATGCTCAAGGCACCACACCTATAGAAGCATACAATGGACCATATTGTCGATCTCTTGAAACAAAAATGAACCAAGATCATAATACAAGTTTGCTAAAATGCAGTGGCCCCAAGCATAGATTGTCCTCTACTCATACATCCCTCATATCAAGTGTACAAGTCCTCCATCCAAGTGTGTCACTCGTCCATTTGGATTGAGAACTAGTGCCAGTGTGTGCATCATAATCCATTTGATAATAGGAGCTCATGAATATAGTAGCATGGGAAGCTCGATCTGCACTCTAACTTGTTGATCATGTACAAGCCCACCTAGACAATATTGCATATCTCTCTTCTTCTCTCGGAATGACTGATCCCCCTGGAAATATACCCACTCTCCCCGAATGGGAACTTAGAGAATGTGATGTATGTCCACAAGAGTGATCATCATTTCCTCAGTGGGAAGATGAAAGGTACAAGTATCAACAACCCAACGCTCACACAAATCCATAAGCATGGCATCATGGTATCTCATAAGTGGCATAAGATATGCCCAATAGATACCCACTAACTATAAATGCTCTATCTCTACTACCAATAGTGCTAGTGCAAAATCTCTCAAAAATGTGAGCTGTCTTCCACCTAGCAACTGTCGTGACCGGGTGGGGACCTATAAAAATCATCACAAAATGCTCTAAATTTCATCTAAACTCTTCAATTTTCACATACTTCATCATGCAAGTGTGCAAAAATTCAATCTAGTGTTGTTTTCTAACTGCCCTAGAAACTTTTGAACCCTTTTAGGACATTTCACAAAGAAATGAGACACTTCACGAAGAAACATGACACTTCGTGAAGAAAAATGACACTTTGAGAACAAAAGGGACACTTTGCAAAAAAATGGGGCACTTTGCAAAAAAAGGGCACACTTTGCAAAGTTTTTTTCCAAAACCCTAAATTAACCTATCCATGCATTAAAATCATTAAATTATTACAAACTCACAAGGCAAAAGTTGTAGAATTTCACTCACCTCATGATATAGCTCGTTGTGTGCCACCTTCTCCCGAAGATCATCCAGTCGTGAAGGTGTGTAATCACATCTACTAAGCATTTTCTTCTCTCATGCCTCACTCTCAAGCTACAAAAAGGTAAAATGAATAGTAAGTGACACATTATCCATTTTCACCTCTTTTTACTCTTACACATTAACCTAGGGTTATCTTATCTTAAAAGTTCATAAAGTCTATATTCTTCAAAATAATATAACAGGAGCTATGGTAATCCGTTTTTGACACCGTTTGATATATTGGAATCATGATTCTAGACCTAATATGATAATTTTTCTATTGTCATGAGGCATGGTACTTGGAAATTCCCTACGATATGATGTTTCTTGTTCGATGTGGCTAGATTGCTACCTTGATTCCACCTCTGTAAAGCAAGTGGAATCATGGCAGGGCATACATCTATGCTTGAATTGGATTCCTAGGAGTTGGATAAAAGGATTTTTGGGAAACTAACAAATGTGTATTATAGGATGTGGTTCCTAATGTTGTGGTTTTGCAGAGGACTACACTAGGGGCTTCGTTCTCTTGTCTTTTGAATGAGTATCCTGTTATGTAATAAATTACATCGTTTAGAGTCCTTTAGCCTACATATGCACATAGAGTCATATGGGTACTAAAGTGGGGGCTAAATGTGTGGTAGAAAATTGGACCCTCTTGAGAAAAGAGAAAATTTCATGCATAACTGGACCCACTTTTGAGATCCTTCACATCATTTATTCTTCAAAACAACATTTATAGGCCCCTAAGACCCATTATTTTTTATCTAGAGGCCTGTTTTACTTGAGAAATCACATAAACCCAACAAACAACACTTAATTTTCTCATACCACAAAAACCCACCTTCAAAAATTAGTAGTGGGACCCATTCGCTACCTTGGGCGAATGAGTCCCCTCTTGTGGGACCCATTCACCAAGGGTGGTGAATAAGTCCCCTTTGAGGGAAAATTTCATTTTGAGTAGGAATTTGATTAATTTAACTTAAATTTTTGGTGAATGTCAGCCTCTTAGGTCTAAATAATAGGTAAATAAGGTGTTGTTTCTTATAAATACTCATTTTAAGTCATTTTACACATCTTTTAGCCATTTTTCAAAAGAAATTTCTACAATCAAGTCTTCTACTACAAGTCTCATTAGCAAATGTTGAAGTTTTAGGGCAGCAAACTAGGGTTTTGGTAGGTCTTGAATCTCACTCTTTTTGTCAAGATTCAACATTGCAAAGGGTTGATGATGGATGCCTACGGTGAATCATGAAGAAATCTATGGTGTGGAAGTGCAACTAGCCACTAAATCACATCTAAGGACTTGGTTTCATATTGATTCCATCTTCCATTTTCACTCTATCTTTAGATTAAGGTTTGTATTTTTCTTGTTTTTCATTTGCATGCCATTTCATTTCCATTTTTCATTTTTTGTAAGGTTTCTAGGGTTTGAGATCTTGCATCACACAAATAATCTTTGCATTTCTTATTCTAGAACAATAGAATAGGGTTTTTGTTATGATTCAGACTTTCCTAGTCTTTAACACATTAAGGGTAGGGTTTTATGCAGATTTTTCTTCATGTTCAAGGTTTAATTACCCAACTAGGGGCATGACTAAGGAAAACCCCCCATGAGAAAAACAATTTTAATCCATTTTGCAGTAATTTTTTGAGATCTTGAATTAGGTTTCCGTCAAAAATTGTTGTACAGGTGTCAAGGTGTAGAACAAAGACTTGAAGTTGTAGAAATTTGAAAGTGGACTTATTTTTCATGCATGGAAAATGAGTCCCTCCTGAGGCACAGATTTGAGTCAGATGCAGATCTTTGTTCCTAATTGATAGAAAATAGCTTATCTGCAAAAAATGTCTTGACCTAGGACTAATTCACCTAGGATAGTGAATGAGTCCCAGTCAAATCAAATCCAGACTTCATGAATTTTCTAGATTGTTTTCCAATCTTCTTATGTTTCCTAGGTGCATCCATTCTGAAAAAACAACTTGGTCTTTAGTTTAATATAATTTTTTCTTCATTCTTTTAAGCTTTTTGCAAACAACACTATGTTTTCAAACATAGCATAAATCATAGATTTTTCATTCATTATCACTCATATAGATCACTTAATTGCACTTAGTTCATTTCATTTAACTTAAAAAACATCACACATAACATAATTTGAATGAACCCCTTAGAATTTTTGGCCCTACCTCTCTCCGTTTAGGTGAAAAACCCTAGAAGAGTTAGAGAAGTGCATTGTTGCCAAAAATCTACGGTTCAATTTGACACCCATTATGATGTAGAGTGAAATATTTCGAGCCAATTTTTTTCAAATTTTCAATTACAATAAGTAGAGAAATACACAATTGTTAGGGTTAGCTCTAAACCAAAACAATGTTGAAGCAACTCTAACCAAAATGTACACCAGGATCCCGATGTGGGCAAGGTGTGAGCATTGGTCAAAGGATCTGAATGTAGAAACAAAGCTGGAAGGAACTCTAACCAAGAATGGCACCAGGTGATGGCGAGCATATGGTCAGAGGATCTTAATGGAAATGCTGATACAAGAACTCTAACCAAGAAATGCGTCGGAGAATGACGAGCATGTGGTCAGAGGATCCCTATCATCTAATATGCTGAAAGCAAACTCAACACCAATTATGTGCTACCCAATCCAGTATGGAAATGAGGCGACCATATGGCGGAGATATAAAGAATTACAATGCAACTTTAGAATGTAAAGTAATCATTACAAAACATAATAAGCAAGATTAGAGAAATGCTGATAGTACTACTATTTAGCTTACAAGATTATAGAGAATTCCTTTCTACGAATGTGAATCAAGAGTTAAATAGTGCTGCAACAATATATTGAATTTCCTTCACGAGATGATAAAGCTTAGATCTGAAACTCCACTCTAAAGGCCAACTTGACAATCTAATTTTTGACAGTCTTGTTTTTCACATGCATGAACAACAGCCCTAAAACTTACTATTTTGCTCACAACTCTCTCCATACTCACTCAAATTTCACTAGACAGAATCCATAATGATCCTAGGATGATGGCGCCCAAGATTGAATAAAAAAACTAACCCAATAGACCTCATTTAATTTATGGATGAATTCCAAGATAGTCCAAAAATGTACGGTCCTCAAGGAGGGGTGATTTGCTTTTTAAAATTCAATACATCATTAAAAAATCTGCAGTTTGGAGGAAAGGGTCACCCCTCACAGACAAAGAGAAATAGGCAATACCCAGAATGAATATTTTTGTATTTTTTGACTTATGATTAAAAACAACAATCAGCTATAATGAATATGCAATTCCCGAATCTCACTAATATGCATAAAACTGAATTACAAAGCCACACAAAGACTAAAATGTATAAATCTCATGATAAATCACTCAACTACATGTACCTCATCACTAGTCTCTATATCTCAAGCAAGAAGAAATGCCAAGCTAGGAGGCTTTCATTCCTCGAAGCAATCCCACAACCAATCCGACAGCATAACATTCCTGTAGACAAAAGATAACCAAGTGAAAACCCAAGATGTCCTTTTATAATTTGTGAAGACCCTTCCAGAAGCTTCAAGAAACCCTAATTCTTTTCCCTCCAAGAAAAGGCATCACTTTCTTTAAGGCTTTAATTTTGAATTTAATGAAATTCATCTCTTCAATATAGGTGTCCAACTTAAGGCTTTAATTTGACCTTAATAATTATAAAAATTACCTCAATGAGGCGCCACCGGGCTTAAAGACCACCTTTTAATACAACATTAAGTTAAGAGATTAGGCCAAGGGTGTAATATAAAATTAAAATATAATGTTATTTAAATGAAATGAACTTATCTCTCTGAAAATGCATCCCAAGGCCAAAATTGAACAAACCAACTTAGTCAATAGAAGAGGAAAGCCAACTGTGCCGAGACGACAGGACCACTACTAGAAATAGAATTTACTAAAAATAGTAAATTCCTGAAGGTGCTCGGAATGCCAAGAAAAAAACACCACTGTGAAGCTCTCTGAAAACCCAAAAAGAATCCGCCATTCAATCATCAATTGGCAAGCAAAAGCAACCTTCAAAACACAAAACCCTAATTTCACCTTCCAAGTAGCCTACGGGTCTCCGGAATAGGCCAACGGTCAACTGGAAAGATCATGCTTGAGAAGGGTACATTACAGTCCGCCCTCCCCAAGATTGCTTGTCCTCAAGCAATCGCAAACCTGGATGTTGCAGAATCTCATCATTCTCCCAAGTCACATCCTCCATAGGCAAGTTTTTCAACTTCACCAAGTATTCTCTGATTATTCTTTTTCTCAAAGAACGCTTTCTAGAATCAAGAATCTCCTTTGGAATTAAAACCAACTATCCTTCTTCATCCAAAGGTGGTAACTTTGATGAAGCAACAACATTGTGTCCAAGTGCCTTCTTGAGGCAAGACACGTGGAAGACATTGTGTACCCTGCTATTCGAAGGTAGCTCCAACTCATAAGCTACTGCTCCTACCTTTCTGATAACCTTAAACGACCCATAGAAATGAGGTTTGAGCTTCTCAACTCCACTCTTCTTGAGAGTAGACTATCTGTAAGGTTGTAGTCGGAGATAAACCATATCTCCAACATCAAAAGAGCGCTCAACACGTCGCTGATTAGCATACATCTTTTGCCAATTCTGTGCAATCTGAAGATTGTTCTTCAATGATTTCATGATATCTTAACTCTGCTACAACAAATCGTTGGCTTGAGGGGCTTTGCTATCACCAAACATCAAATCAGCAAATCTAGGAGCTTCATAACCATAAAGAGCCAAGAAAGGTGACATCTTTATTGACATGTGAAAAGAAGAATTATAATAGTACTCGCCTATGTGAAGCCACTTCACCCATGCTCTTTGCTACTTTGAAACATAGTTTCTCAAATAGCCTTCCAACCACTTGTTCACTATTTCAGTTTGTCCATCTATTTGGGGGTGATAACTGGTGCTTGGAGTAAGCACAGTACAACTCATTCTAAAGACCTCTTGCCAAAAAGTGCTTAGGAACTTGTTGTCCCTATCACTCACAATGTTTTTTGGCAACCCATGTAACCTAAATACCTCATGAAAAAATAGATCTGCAATTTGGGCTGTTGAAAAAGTGCTGGTAATGGCGAAGAAGTGAGCAAATTTTGTTAGTCTGTCCACTACAACATAGATATAGTCCTTCCCTTGGACCTTGGGCAACCCCATGATGAAGTCCATCGATATGCTTTCCCATTTTTGATTGGGAATAGGGAGAGGTTATAGTAGACCAATAGGTAGAGTATGCTCATTCTTGTTCATTTAACAAGTGGGACACTCCTGAATGTAGCGTTGAACTTCCCCTTTTAGCCCTTTCCAAGAAAATCTTTCCCGGGTTTGCCTATATGTCTTGAAGAACCCTTGATGACCAGCAAGTGAAATGTCATGAAATGTCAACAAAATCTTCTTTTTGAGCTTAGAATCAGCCACCAAAAAGATTCTACCCTTGTAGTGTATCAGCTCGTCAACCACCTTGCACCTTTCATCATGAAAAGTACCCTCAATGATGCTGGTTGCAAACTGATTTTTGGCATAATCAGCAAGCAACAAGTCCTTCCAATGAGCAGTAAGCTCACACAATGAGCTCAAATGGGGTCTCCTAGATAGAGCATCAGCCATAATGTTTTTTTTTCCCTTGACATACTCAATGTCAAAATCATAAGCTTGAAGCTTACTCACCCACTTTTGTTGCCTCTCATTCAGATCCTTCTGATGCATGAAGTTCTTGAGACTATTGTGATCAGTCTTGACCACAAACTTGTTTCCCATCAAATACTGTCTAAACTTAGCTAATGCATGCATAATGGCAAGCATTTCCTTATCATAGATGGAGTAGGTCCTCTCAACACCTCTTAGTTTTCTGCTCTCAAACACAATGGGATGTGTGTCTTGCATCAAAACAGCCCCAACTCCTTCACCGGATGCATCACATTGTAGCTTGAAAGGCTTGGAAAAATCTGGAATAGCCAAAACCGGACAAGAGCTCATGATCCCCTTAAACTTATCAAAAGTAGTTTGAGCCTTTTCTGACCAACAAAAAGCCCCCTTTTTCATGAGGTCAGTAAGAGAAGCAGCATTCTATGAATAGCCTTTCACAAATCTTCTGTAAAATCTGCAAAGACCCAAGAACCTTTTCAAATGAGTCAAGTTCTTAGGAGGTGGCCAATCAATAACTGCCTTGATCTTTTCAGGATCGACCTTCACTCCCTTAGCACTGATCATGTGACCAAGGTAGAGTAGCTCCTTCATTCCAAATTCACATTTGGATTCTTTGGCAAACAAGCTCTTAGATTCTATAATGCTAAGCACTTCCTCCAAGTGCTTGAGATGTTCTTCCCATGTCTTGCTGAAAATCAAGATGTCGTAAAAAAATATCAATACAAACTTCCTCAGCTGCTTCTTAAAGACTCTATTCATACAAGACTAGAAGGTAACAGGAGCATTAGTCAACCCAAATGGCATGACTAGAAACTCAAAGTGGCCATAGTGACATCTAAAAGTTGTCTTCTCAACATCAGATCCTCTCATCCGAATCTGGTGGCAGCCCGATCTCAAATTGATCTTTGAAAAGAACTTGGCTCCATGTAGCTCATCAATGAGCTCATCTATCCTCGGAATGGGGTATCGGTTTTTGATGATGCTTTCATTGAAAGCACAATACTCCACACACATGTGAATGGTACCATCCTTCTTCTTCACAAGAACAATTGCTAAAGCGAAGGGACTCTTGCTTGGACGAATGAAACCCATCTCCAAGAGTTCCTAAATGTTTTTCTCAATCTCATCCTTCTGCTTCTTAGGGTACTGATATAGAGTTGTAATAACCGGTTTAGCTCCTTCCTTGAGCTCTATGACATGCTCCGAACCCCATTCAAGAGGTGGTTCAGGAGGTAAATTAGAAAATACCTTGCCCTTCTTTGTGAGTAAAGACTGAATATCCAGAGGATAGTCTCTCTTAGTTTCAACCAGACTAGTAGGAAAAATCATACATTCTGCAACCCACTCAGCTTGATCATGACGAATCAACCTTGCCATTCTCTTGAATGACACAATCTGAGGACCCCCATTGGACATTCCTCTGAGTACTACCCTCTTCCCATCGGATTGAAACTTGAGCTCCATAGTTTGCAGATTTAAGGAGATCTCTCCAAGTGAACGCAACCATTGAATGCCTAGAACAACATCCATATCTCCAATGCTGACTACATAGAATTCATCCTTGACTTCATAGTTTCCCAATTGCATAGTCATGTTTAAGATATTCTTGGTGCATGAGATGTGGAACCCATCAACAACCATAACCTTGAAGCCTTCAAACTCTTCTGTTTGCAGCCCCTTCTTTGCCACCACAACTTCATCAATGGAGTTATGTGTTGCCCCAGTGTCAATCAAAGCAACTATTCGCTGCCCCTTAATCATCCCTCGAACTTTGAAGGATTCATTCTTTTGAAAGCTTGAAAGTTGAGCCAAGGTACCTCCACTTCCCTTTTCATCTTTGAACTCTTCTAGAGCTCTTTCCACTTCACTATCATCAAAATCAGACTGCTGATCTGAACAATTAGAATTACTTTCTCCAGATGAATAGTATTCAATTTCATGAAATTTGACTCCCTTTGGGAAAATATGATCTTGGGACCATTTTTCTCTACACCGAAAACATAACCCCTTTCTTTTGATTTCGTTAAGTGTCTCTGGATCCAATCTTGTGACATGAGGGTTATGCCATTTGAACTCCTTATGCTGAGGTCTTCAATGAGGTCTTTTTCCTTTATCCCCTTTGTGAAGTGATGGCTTGGATTGAAACTTTGCTTTAGGAGCAGCCCACTCCATGTTTCTTGCTTTCTTCATTGCCTCCTATAGGGAGGGTGGATCAAAAGCTTTAATCCAACCCTTGAGTGGCTCCATCAATCCTTCATTGAATAGGATCACCAAATCCCTCTCAGTGATTCATTTGACCATGACTCAGAGTCTCTGAAACTCAGCTATGTAGGCATCAACTGTGCCATATTGCCTAAGTTGTGCCAATTCTCTAAAATGTATTTCAAGATCTTTTTTCTCAAATCTCTCTATGAGCCTATTGGTGAACTCATCATAGGTAGTGATAGACTGATGACCCAAGGTGACTAGGCCATGGTACCACCCCATCTACGTGTAGCATAGCGAACTTAATCACCTTCTCTTCCACCATGGGTCTAAGAGCTAGATAATTATCTAACTTCTGTATCCAAGCCATGGCTGAGCTGTTGTCACTCCCATCAAAATGTGGAAGCATGACCTTGTTGACAGCTTGATGCAAATCCCCATGTACTATTATTTTTCTTTGTTCATAATGTCTTCCTTGTCCTCTATTCTTCCTTTTATGATCCATGAAATCATTGTAAGACATATCCATCTTAATTTCATCAGGTAGAGAATCATACTCAGCACGACCGACTCTCAACTGTTTAATAAATGAAGTATTTTCTTCTAGATCAGATTGAGTGTTTGTTGGTGCCAAGAAGGTGGGTTTGAATGGCCTGGAAGAAATGTATGTGTTGTTTGAAGAAGGCTAAGCAACATGTCCATCATGCTGGTTGGTGGCACTGTGTTCTCCTCTATGTCCTAGATTACTTTGTGGAGTTGTGTTCTAACCCAGTTTCGCCATCATGAGGGATACCATATCCATTAAGGCATCCATCTTCCTTCAAATCTCTTTCCCAGAATTATCGATCTTTCTCTTCCCTTCCCACTATCTTCTTTGTTACTACATGATGTCCTCTCATTATCCCCCATTTCTGTTTCCTGAGAAGACTCCCAATGAGCCCTCAAAACTTCTGATGTTGTTTGACCTTCTAGAGTGTGATGCCACTAAAACTGATTTGTAGCCTTCTTGTCTTCCCTTGCTAAGTATCTCTTTTCTCTGTCACTCATAGATGGTTTGTTTCACAGGATGGCAGGATGCATCGCTCTAATACCACTGAAATATTCTAAGCCAATTTTTTTCAAATTTTCAATTACAATAAGTAGAGCAATACACAGTCATTAGGGTTAGCTCTAAACCAAAATGATGCTGAAGCAACTCTAACCAGAATGTACACCAGGATCCCGATGTGGGCAAGGTGTGAGCATTAGTCAGAGGATCTGAATGTAGAAATAGAGCTGGAAGGAACTCTAACCAAGAATGGTGCCAAGTGATGGCGAGCATATGGTCAAAGGATCTTAATGGATATGCTAATACAAGAACTCTAACTAAGAAATGTGTCGAAGAATGATGAGCATGTGGTCAGAGGATCCCTATCATCTGATATGCTGAAAGCAAACTCAACACCAAGTATGTGCTACCCAATCCAGTATGGAAATGAGGCGACCATATGGCAGAGATATAAAGAATTACAATGCAACTTCAGAATGTAAAGTAATCATTACAAAACATGATAAGCAAGATTAGAGAAATGCTAACAGTACTACTGTTCAGCTTACAACATGATAGAGAATGCCTTGCTACGAATGTGAATCAAGAGTTAAATAGTGCTGCAACAATATATTGAATTTCCTTCATGGGATAATAAAGCTTAGATCTAAAACTCCACTCTAAAGGCCGACTTGACAATCTGATTTTTGAGAATCCTATTTTTCACATGCATGAATAGCAACCCTAAAACTTACTATTTTGCTCAAAAATCTGTCTAGACTCACTCAAATTTCACGAGAGAGAATGCATAATGATCCTAGGATGATGGCGCCCAAGATTGAATAAAAAAACTAACCCAACAGACCTCATTTAATTTATGCATGAATTCCAAGATAGTCCAAAAAGGTACGACCCTCAAGGAGGGGTGATTTGCTTTTTAAAATTCAATACATCATTAAAAAATCTATAGTTTGGAGGAAAGGGTCATCCCTCACAGACAAAGAGAAATAGGCAATACCCAAAATGAATCTTTTTGTATTTTTTGACTTGTGATTAAAAACAACAATCAGCTATAATGAATATGCAATTCCAGAATCTCACTAATATGCATAAAACTGAATTTCAAAGCCACACAAATACTAAAATGTATAAATCTCATGATAAATCACTCAACTACATCTACCTCATCATTAGTCGCTATATCTCAAGCAAGAAGCAATGCCATGCTAGGAGGCTTTCATTCTTCGAAGCAATCCCATAGCCAATCAGGCAACATAACATTCCTGTAGACAAAAGTTAACCAAGTGAAGACCCAAGATGTCCTTTTATAATTTGTGAAGACCCTTCCAGAAGCTTCAAGAAAACCTAATTCTTTTCCCTCCAAGAAAAGGTGTCACTTTCTTTAAGGCTTCAATTTTGACTTTAATGAAATTCATCTCTTCAATATAGGCGTCCAACTTAAGGCTTTAATTTGACGTTAATAATTATAAAAATTACCTCAATGAGGCGCCACTGGGCTTAAAGACCACCTTTTAATACAACATTAAGTTAAGATTAGACCAAGGGGGTAATATAACATTAAAATATAATGTTATTTAAATGAAATGAACTTATCTCTCCGAAAATGCATCCCAAGGCCAAAATTGAACAAACAAACTGAGTCGACAGAAGAGGAAAGCCAACTATGCCGAGACGACAGGACCACTGCCAGAAATAGAATTTACTTAAAATAGTAAATTCCTGAAGGTGCTCAGAATGCCAAGAAAAACACACCACTGCGAATCTCTCTGAAAACCCAGAAAGAATCCTCCATTCAATCATCAATTTGTGAGCAAAAGCAACCTCCAAAACATGAAACCCTAATTTCACCTTCTGAGTAGCCTACAGGTATCCGGAATAGGCCAACGGTCGACTGGAAAGATCATGCTCGAGAAGGGGAGATTACATAGAGGCCTCAGATCAGGAGCCTAAGGATGAGAAACCTGAAGAAAAAAATGACAAGAAGGTGAATCCAGAGGAGCACTTCTCTGAGGAAGGAAGAAATGACACAAGGACTAGTATAGGAAAAGGCGATGAACTCCCAAAGGTTAGACAAGATGAGGGCCTACAGAATAAAGATAGGCCTGAGGAAAACAAACAAGATAAAGAGAAGGAAAGTGAAGATGAAACGAAAGATGATCTCACCTGAGAGGAAGAAAATACTAATGAGAGAAATACAGAATCCATTGAGCTAGATAAGGGAAACACAATTATGGAGGAAGAGGAGCATGATGAAGCAAATAAGGATGCTAAGAATGCCCCCATACATGAGGAGGAAGAACCTGAAAAGGATCAAGAGGATACAAATAATGAATTCAACATTACATCCCTTGACCATCAAACAAAGATCCCCTCCTGGTTGGAGCAGTAACTCAAGACTAAGGCTCCTATGCTTCCAAACTCTAAGGCTCATCTAGAGGTAATATTGGCTCAAGCCTAGATAAAGATGTGGGAGAAAAGGAAGCCTAAGGTTAGATCCCACATTACTACAAATGCGTTGGGTTCTCGAATATTGCAAGTAGTCATCTGGTGGCAGATAAGGATGCCGACACTATACAAGCCAAGGATTATCAAGGAATGACCATTAACCTAGGCCCCATCTCTAGAGCCCAAAAAATTGGTAAATTCCAAGGGTCCGTTACTACAATCCTACAACACCTAGACAAAGATCAAGCCTCAATGGAGGAGTTGAAAGAAAAGGTGGTAGAATTGACTATCTATATACAACAATGGACCACAATCAGAGAAGAATCTCTAGTAGAATCATCAGCACCCGCCTTGCTATCAAAGGAGGAAATCAATAAAATAGAAAGAATGAAGGATTTGACCAAGTCCACATTGAAATGGTTCAAAAGGGTAATAGACATAGGCAATAAAGGTATCCATTATGCAGTCAAAATGCATAATCATTATTTGGTCTTGCAAAAAGAGGTTGAGAAGAAGGAAGAAGCATGTAAAGATTTTCTTGATCTTTACATACCCCAAATTGAATAGCATCCTAAAGCTATCTGTATAATTTTGGGAAAAAGAGTTGGTTCTATCGAAAGAAGATCATTGGCTACCTTAGGTGTGGTTATTTAATCTTTAATTCAAAAAGGGAATTTTAGAGAAGTCTCTAATCGAATTAGATGCTATTCATGCTCATGTTGTAGCTCACTTAGCTAAAAGTGATGACCTCTTAAAATTGTTTTCAGGAGCAAAGATGTTGACATAGGAATCGGATCGTGAAGCTACAAAGCATGAATTCCACAAGAGAATGAAGCAGGGAACTGCAAACACTTTGATGAAAGGCTTCATGGATTTTGCTACACAAGCTTTCTCTAAATTAGAACAAATGGTCTAGGAGGGAGATACATTTGTAATGCATCATGATGAAATGATGGAGAAATTCAAAAGGATCGCCTTCCACATCACCAAATCTGAATTTCTGGAGGATGCTAAGCTCGTGCCTACCATAGGGAAATTTGTCCATTATTCCTTATTGTAAAAAGAAGCTAGAAATCCCATAATAGAGGATGAATATTTAAAAGGTAGCTAGAAGAAAAACTATGCTACAAGATAAAATTGGCTAAAGGACAAAATAAGGAAATGACAAATTGTAGCCAATTTTATATTTTTAATTTTGTACTTGTATTAGGTGATGTGAAAACCCTAGGTTAGAATGAATCTAGGCCATTATTATGAATTAATCTTAGCCATTCATTCTACTTTTTGGAAGTTGTAAATAGGAAGCATCCTCTCATTTTCAAAGAGAGATGAGTTGTTGTGTAAAGACACTTTGCAGCAATATAAAAGAAAACATTGAAGTTTGGTGTTTCTTTGAGTTTTTTCATTGTGTGTGCATGATTCAACCTCCATATTTCATTCTAGTTCAACATATTTACTATTTATGTTTCATTTTCAGCTTGTTAGTTACTGGATAGATTTAATGGTGATTTTATGGTGCAATATTTGATTCACTTCCAGCTCATGATTTTGGTGATTTATTAATGATAAATTGATGTGTAAAGCTAGTATGATATTGTTTACTTGTTGCACTTAAGTTCAACTGTGTGTTCATGCTTAATAGGTGAATGTTATAGTCTGAAAATCTGCAAAGAACTTTAGAAGATGACACTAATTTTGTGACACTGTGGAGTTCATATTCATAGTAACACCTCTCATTATTGTTGATATT
Source organism: Sequoia sempervirens (assembly GCA_007258455.2). Taxonomy (NCBI): domain Eukaryota; kingdom Viridiplantae; phylum Streptophyta; class Pinopsida; order Cupressales; family Cupressaceae; genus Sequoia; species Sequoia sempervirens. Next base: position 254,823 of record VDFB02189822.1, read on the forward strand.
CATAGTTTTAGAGTTAGAATAAATTATAAACCCTTCAACCTTTTGCTCTTTCTTTTGAATCTAAATTAAACACCCAATCACAACATCATAGTAATGTTAAATGTGATGAACAAGATAAGTTTCAGGTTGCTATTTCACATTTCTAGAGTGTCTTCCTTTGAACAATTTTACTCTTCTTACCACATCCTTAACATTTGTATTTCAAAAACATCATGGCTTCCATATTTTATACATGGAAATATCCTTGTATTATCATGCTTTCCCTCACCTTGTACACTCATCTTGCCATATCTTTATCACTTATACATAGATTAGGGACAACATTCCATTTTACTTCCATGCATTGTTATATGTTCATATTCAAGCAACATGCCTTCCCTCTTTCATACCATTGCTATAATTTTATATCAATGACATCATTTCTTCCCCTCATTGAAATCGCCTACGTATGTTATCTTAGCATAACTATATAGCATTGATATCATTCCTTTCCCCACATATTACCCTTTTTCCACCTAAATCCATGTTACCACTAAGGTAAGGAAACTCTTACTCTTAGATCCAAAATTGGAAGAATATCCATATCCCAATGCTTTATGTACTTACACAAGTGTTTTTAACCATTAAGGCTCACATAATTAATTTTGCATTACCAATGTTAGGGGAAAATCCACCTTCCTTGATGCTATTTGTAGAAATCATACCACTTGCTAGGCATTATCATATCATGTTCATCAGAAAGTATTTAGTATTTAAAATATTTATAAGTATATTATTAAGTATTAGGGGCAAAGATGATAATTATATTCACATTTATTCTTAAATATTGGGGTTAAGGTTGTGGAAAGGGTTAATGCTTGGATCTAAGGGACGAAAAATAGGGGGAGGCACAAATTTATTTATCTTTACTTCCGATTTTTATGAAACTATAATATGATATTTTCATATCAATTCTAATATATAATTCAAATTCTGAACAAATTTACGTGTTTAAAATTCTATAAAATTTTAATCCAAAAACTTTCCTATATAATTTAATATTAATAGAAAACTTATATATATATATATATATATATATATATATATTTACATAATCTTAAATAAATAAAATATAATTATACTAACAGTTCCAATTAATCATAGCTACAAATTGGGGTGGAGGACCTAGCTTGATTGCCTATGAGGTGTGTTTTTGTTGAGTGCATAGTTCCTTTTGCTTCATGCTCAGCTGTTGTATTGTTGTTTTATAGATCTTGTATTCTTTTTCTAGCTAACTATTGGTATCTTCATTCTTGCAAACACTTTGATTCAATATATATATATATATATATATATATATATATATAAGCATCATGTTGTAGGAAAGAAGTCACAAGGTCTACTCTCATCTCTATCCTTGGGGTACCGGAGGGAATGTCACGCCAGCATCACGAGTCACGTAAAAAAAGTTTACGAAGTACAATGCAGTAAGGAGGCTACTAGATTTCTGCAATCTAGAAAAAAATCATAACTACAAATTCTTAGAAAAGACATACAAAATCCAATAAATTTTATCCTTAAATAAACCTTATTCTTCACCATAAATGTTACTTTCTTTGATCTTTTCTCTATTGTTACTTTTTGTGACCTTTTCTTCCTTGATTTCTTTAGTACTACATGACCGTTGTTTTATATTCACACCATGTAATGACCATTACTTGATCTCATGATTTCATACTATATTTAAAACATATTCCATACTATATTTAGGTTGATCATAACAGACCTATCATACCATGATTATTTGTAAAAATCATAGTCCATATTTTAATCAAAATATGCATAATTAAAATTTTTATATAATTATTTAACTCTCCCACACGTCGCATTCGATATGTGGTGGTTGAACATCAATCTTTGCACCTCCTTTCGTGGACGAGGCAAAGCAAGTCTATCTTTACGAAGTCTTAGAATTTAATTTCTTTATTATGATCAGTTTCGCTCTGCATGTTGGATGCGACTTCTGGCCCGATTTCAATACTTTTTTAATAACTCGTTTCGGTGATTAGGGTATTTAAGAAAGTAGGATGCCTCAGAACAAGTCACGAATGAATTATCAGATCTACCAACTTTGTTTAATATATTTTAGAAAAAACTCAAGCTATGTGAGCCTTTGAATGTTGTAAAGATTTCAATATTTTATTATCTCTAGTTACGCGACTTATTCTTCTTTGTTTACATAAATCAGATTTATATGCATGTACAGGCCTTTGATGGAGTCAAAATCAATAATTAGATCTATATATTTTTTATAATCTAGCAAGTCGTTGATGACCAGATTGTGACGTCGTTTCTCATTAAATTAGTTGCACATTTTGTCATGGCTGGCGCTGCTGATCAGGAGAAAGGGAGTTCAGAATTGACGTCCCTTCACAAGCAAGTCGAGAGGATAAGGTGTAATGGTGTAAATATAAAACAATGGTGATGCAGTATATAAAAGTTAGAAACATATCGTGGATTGAAATTTTGCCAATAAGATATACTAACATATATATAATTTTAATAATATATAAAATAGGTTGAGATATATCTTTCTTGAGGTGTCTATTACATTCTTATGTGACAAACATTATTAAAAATAGACACCTCCAAAAGTCTAGATATTTTATATATATTATTAAAATTATATATATATATGCTAGTTTAGTAACTTATTTTTGTATTCAATAGTAAATTTAGGAAGGTTCTTTCATAGTTAATTTTTTAAATTTTAGAAACTTTCTTTTATGAGTAGTAATTTTTTAGATATTTTTTAAATTTTTTAGATATTATTAGTAGATAAGATTATATATATATAAATAAAACGTCAAAAATATCATTTTTTTTTGAAATGTGAGGAATATCTTTTTTTTTAAATGTGAGGAATATCTTTGTTAAAAAGATTTTGAATATTTTTTAGTTTTAAATATGTTAATCTAGAAACTTATTTTTACACTCGAATATTTTTTAGTTTTGAATATGTTAATTTAGAAACTTATTTTTACAATGAAATAGTAAATTTATATTTTTTCTTTTTTACTTACATTCTTATTGTGATAACTTTTGATCAATTTTATTAAATATAAATATTTACCCAATATTTAATAAATTGATTAGAAAAATCTGGCACCTACACACCAATTTTTACTTAAGGAGTTTTTATTTACATAAAGTCTTCCCGTCTATGACTGTAAGAACGCCTCTGACATAAAAAGTTTAAATTTATATTGAACTAGTTCCTAAATATCTAGGATTAGTTTTATAGTTTGATATATCATTTTGAACAATGGAAATGGAATGCATAACTTCCTTTATCCACACTAAAAAGGGAATGAAGGAAGAGGGATTTGATTTCACAATTTTCACACTCAACAACAAACCCTTGAGAATCCAATGCAAAGGAGATTGAAATATGTCAAATGAAATTGTCCTCAAGGTTGGAAATTGATAAAAAAATATTAACTATTAAAGCAAAACTAAGAAAATGAAAGATGTTTGAAAACACACTGTGATATGTAAAATGACCTAGAAATACAAGTAAATTGTAATAGAAGCTTATGGAATTGAAAGTGTGCACTTGAAGATTGGAAACAGATGGAATGGAGCTCTAGAATACTAAAAAAAATATTGTTGATGCCAAGTGGGACTCATACACCAAGCTGAGCGACTTAGTTCTGCTTTCTAGAAAACTCTTCTGAAACAAGTTTCAGACAACTGGGCATTCAACACTGCAAAAATCTCTATTTGAGCCAAGGCATTGGAACTCATTTTCCACTAATGGAAAATAAATCCACTTCTTGAATTCTAGAAATTCTAAAGTGAAATTTGTAGCCCTCAGTCTACACTTCTGCTCCCAACAAGTTTTCGGATCCGAAACTAGCAAATTTGACCTGTACGTATTCTCCAAGATTCTCCTAGGGTTTTGAAAACTTTGAATGAATTCAAAAAATTGATGGTGACTTTTCCAATCTTTCTCTTTGATAAATTTGCAACATAAACCTGCAAGTCACATGCAAAGAGAGGGAAAAATTGTTGAGGGTTAGTGAATAGGGGTTTCCCTTGGTCAAACACCAGATTGGTAATTAAACCCTTGAAAATGAAATGAAATGTGAAGAGAGAATGATGAATGAACAAAAGAAATGCTACAACTCTCCAAACCCCTGAAGTAGGATTCTGCAAACATACAAATAATGGCTCCATTGTTCTTAAATAATCTTGTAGACAAAATACTTGAATGAAAAATCACTTGATTGCTTGTTGGAATGATTAGGAAATTGGGGAGGAGGAAATGAGTGGAAAGCCCTATATTTATACACAATTATGCAATAATTCCTAAAAATGCCAAATCATAAGCCGACCTTACATCTTAGAAAATAATAACTCGTCAAAATTTTGAAATTATTTTGAGTTTTGTGAAAATAGGGGACTCATTCACCCCTAATGGAAAATGGGTCCCACTTAAGGCATTTTAAGTGGGTTTCAGAATTTAGATGTTTTAAATGATGTTTATCAAGATTATTTTTAAAAATACACTAAGTAAGACCTATAAGTGTAAAATGGGGCCAATTAAAGCATAAGAAAGGTCCAATTATTAAATAAAAGCCTAGAAAAGTGTGAAATTTTATTACAACACTTTATAACACTTTGAAATAAGGATTGGTACATGATAAAAAAGAGGTTATTTAGGTGAAATGCATTAACAAGACCCTAGACAAGTGTCAAAGTGTGTTACAATACTTCACAACACTTTTGCAAAGAATCATAAATTTTTTATTAAGTCACAAGTGCCCAAGACCTAATGTGAATTTGTTAACCACATTACAACACTAAATCAAGGCACAATTAAGCCAAAATTAGAAGGAGGACCCAAATGAGACAAAAAAGTAGGAGGATTACTTTTTCGATGTCCACATTTAGCCCCCACTTTAGTGAGAGGATGAACCTGCTTGAAACTCACACTAAAGTAGACCAACACACATCAAGAGGGCTTCCTATGAACCGATGCTAGCAAGATGGGACAAAAATGATTAAAAGGGGTGATCAAGCCCCTAGGATCAAGATCTCATGACAAACCAAAATAAGCACAAAGGGAACACGCATGATATCAAGAATAGTGACAAGGCATAAGCATATAATGCCAAGGATGAAGAAGAGAAAAGGTGAAATAGAAAAAATCAGATCAAACTTTGAGCATTTTTCCAACATGATGTGGATCAAATCTAGGTCATTTCTCCAAAAAACACACTCACTTTGAGGCAACAGAACTCATGGTTTTCCGTTAGGTGAGAAACATACAATCATGGCTGGTATGCACTCACACACACGTAGGTAGCCATGGGGAATGTCGTGCCTCAAAATGGGCTTCTGACTCAACCATACCAAAGTTATACCTCCTGATAACTTTAATAAGGCACCACAAAAAGAAAGATGATCTTTTTGAGTTTCACGAGACAAGAAAAACTTAATATTCTTGGAACTCATGAACAAACATGATGGAAGCATAGGCATGCAAGTTGTGTTATGCAAGGGGGCCATATAACAAATGTAAAATGCAACATGCAAAGGATATTCAAAGGAGTCTTGCTTACTTCATGGGAGGTCTTTAACTTAGGGAACATTGTGTCTAATGTCTCCAAGAGAGGACCAATTGAAGAATAGAAGATTCACAACTTAGGGGATGCAGTGTCTCACACCAAGCCACTAAGAGGAGTGTAATATGCTAAGATAGATCATGATCATGAAGGAAACCACACCCAATGTCATCCATAAAGTGAAAAATGCATCGTATGAAGTAAGAAGGTTGCACTAAGAACCAAGAAAAAGGAAAAATGTAAAAGAATAATTCCAATGTAGGCCCTTGCTTTAAAAAATTGCTACACATTGTATTGTGAGCAATTACTTTAAAGTAGCAAATGAAAAATGTAAACAAGAAAGGAAGACATGAGAGCCAACTTGGAAAGCCCTTTGCCAAGTCATATGTTTCCTAGTAAAGCTACATCATGTGAGACAAAAAGAAAAGAGAAAGGGGTTTCCCCCAAAATGAAAACACCAAACACATAAGGGATCTATTGATTTGGGGCCAGTATGTTCTTTGCTGCAATGCTTTTTAAGAAGGCTCATGATTGTCATCGATCAAATATAGAACAGAAAGTAAAGTCGCTCCGCTCTTGGATCAATATGGAAGAACAGAGATCCTCGATCACCTTTATATCGCCAGATCCCGACATGAAGAGATGGATCTCTGATGCTTTGCAGCCATCCCTAAAAAAGGAAAGAAAAGACAAAAGCATAGAAGATAAATTAATCAAATCATCAAAATCGCCTGAGTTCATGAACATGAATCTCAATGCAAAATCGATCTTTCTCGAGAATAAAGTCAGGACATGAGGGATCCACGATGTCTGCAATGGGTCAATCAATCGTCGAGAAAGCCATTTTCCTTCCAATGTCAATTTGTATAAGTAGAAGGTGAATAACACAACTAAGGGACAATGAAAAATGCATTACTAGGACAAGGATAGCAACTTCTTGCCCCCACTGGGTGCAAGGCAAGAATGAGCCAAGGTAGGTGATGGGAAAGGTCATGTAAGAAGGCAATGTTCTACAACTATTAAATGACAAGGAATAGGAGAGTATTTTATGGTATCACGAGATAGCAATTAAATCACCATGGAAATGATATTTGCTTAGTATTTCTTTCAATTTACGACACTCATCACTACTATGTCCAATAATGTGATGATATGCACAATGTCAAACTTTGAAATCTTTAGGATATATCACCAACCTATTCATAGGTGGTAATAGTATTAGTTCCTTGTTTAAAATTATTTGTAATTTCCTTTCACTTTCAGGTGGTGGATTGAAAGGAAATTTTAGTTTTGGCAACTTGTAAGGCATCTTGTGTTTGCTATATTCACCCTTTTCTTGAATTGAAGGAGGAGCTCCCAAAGTTATCCTCTTATCCTTGTCATTATTATTAAGCAAGGGTTTCTCCATAGGAAGGAGGACATTCATATCATGAGGGGAATCAAAGATCACCATACCATCATCACAAAGCCTTAGATATTCTCTAGGAGGCTTGCTATTATGATGGGGATCTTGATATCCTAACCCTTTTGTGTTTTCATCTTTTGAATGTTTATCTAAGATTTGATGAATTACATTTTTAGTTGTTGCATCACATCCTTGTTTTCTCAAAATTGTGAAGCCTTTGCCACATGTTTATTCAAGGTTGATTGGAGTGTTTGTTATTTTGTGATCATAAAATGGTTGAGTGTTTTCTTGTCTAGAGGAAATAGGTTCACCTTGTGTAGGGAACTTAGGTTCTAATTTTGTTTCAGGATGCAAGTAACCAAACATCTTAGGAGGTGGTGTTGTAGTAAGGTCTTGTTGTTTTATAGATGGATAAAAGGATACATTAGATTGAAGGTGGTCAAGGAAATCATTTATAAGCTTATGCATGTTGTCATCTTCTTCTCCAATGATGTTAACATCACGAGGAGGAAATGCATGAGGAGTTGAAGGAGCATGAGTAAGTTCAATGTCATTACCTATATCAGTTTCAAAGGTACAACTTGACATATCAACTAAAGATTTTAATGAAATCCAAATCTTATTAAAACACATATCCATGATGTAAATGAATGAAAGTAAACTAAATGAAAGAAATTGAATGAAATAATAGATTTGAAAACAAAAACAAAAATGTAACAATAAAAAATAGAAATGTAGAGAATGAACTAGAAATGACAAAAAATTCAGTCCAAAATGTGCAACTAGATTGATTCACCCAGGGTGGCAAATGAGTCTAGGTAGTGATTTTTTTGAAATTTTTTAGAATTTTTAAATTGGTTTTTATGTTTTTTATATTTTCTAATGAAAATATGATATGACAATGTAGAATTTTACTAATTTTTAAGGAAATGAATGCAATAATGCAAGCTATATGAGTTTTTTACTAATGCAAAATTTGAAACCCTAGAATGCAAATTAAACAATGTAAAATGCAATGCAATGTTAATGTAAGCTATTCCTAGGATGTAAATGCACTCCAAAGTAGAATTAAAATGTTCTAAAGTTGGGTTCACCAAAATGTGGACAATGGAAATGGAATGCACAACTTCCTTTATCCACACTAAAAATGGAATGAAGGAAGAGGGATCTGATTTCACAATGTTCACACTCAAGAACAAACCCTTGAGATTCCAATGCAAAGAAGATTGAAATATGTCAAAGGGGATTTTCCTCAAGGCTAGAAATTGATAAAAGAGATTAACTATTAATGCAAAACTAAGAAAATGAAAGATGTTTGAAAACACGTGATATAAAAAATGACCTAGAAATATAAGTAAATTGTAAAAGAAGCTTATGAAATTGAAAGTGTGCACCTGGAGACTAGAAAAGGATAGAATGGAGCTCTCGAGTCCTAGAGAATTTACTGTTGATGCCAACTGGGACTCATACGACAAGCTGGGTGACTTAGTCATGCTTTCTAGAAAACTCTACTAGAATAGGTTTCAGACAACTAGGTATTCAAAACAACAAAAATCTCTATTTGAACCTGGGCAATGGGACTCATTCGCCACTGATGGTGAGTCAATCCACTTCCTATTTTTTGGAAATTCAAAAGTGGAATCTATAGCCCTCGGTTTGCACTTCTACTCCTGATAGGTTTCTGGATTTGAAACTGGCAAATTTGACCTGTAGGTATTGTCTAACTTCTCCTAGCATTTTGAAAACTTTGAATGACTTCAAAAAATTGATGAAAACTTTTCCAATCTTTCTCTTTGATAAATCTACAACCTAAACCTACAAATCACATGCAAAGAGAGGGAAAAATTGTTGAGGGTTAGTGAATAGGGGTTTTCCTTAGTCAAACCCTGGATTAGTAATTAAACCCTTGAAAATGAAATGAAATATGAAGAGAGAATGATGAATGAACAAAATCAATGCTACAACTCACCAAACCCTTGAAGTAGGATTTTGCAAACATACAAATAATGGCTCCAATGTGCTTGAATGCTCTTGTAGAAAAACATATTGAATGCAAAATCACTTGATTGCTTTTTGGAATGATTAGGAAATTAGGGAGGAGGAAATGAGTACAAAACCCCTATATTTATATAAAATTATGCAATAATTCCCAAAAATACCACATCACAGGCTCACCTTAAATATTAGAAAATAATAAGCTACGAGAAGTTTAAATTATTTTGAGTTTTGTGCCAAAGGGGACTCATTCACCCCTAATGGCGATGGGTCCCACTTAAGTCATTTTAGGTGGGTTTCATAATTTATATGTTTTAAATGATGTTTATCGGGATTAATTTTAGACTTGTAAGTGTAAAATGGGGCCAATTAAAGCATAAGAAAGGTCCAATTATTAATGGCAATCCTAGAAAAGTGTGAAATTTTGTTACAACACTTTAGAACACTTTGAAATAAGGCTTGGTACATGATAAAAAGAGGTTATTTAGGTGAAATACATTAACAAGACCCTAGAAAAGTGTGAACGTGTGTTACCACACTGCACAACACTTTTGTAAGGCATCATAAATTTCTTATTAATTCACAAGGTCCCAAGACCTAATGTGAATGTGTTAACCACATTACAACACTAAATCAAGGCACAATTAAGCCAAAATCACAAGGAGGACCCAAATGAGACAGAAAAAATAGAAGGGTTACTTTTTTAGTGTCCACAATTGTTAATACTTTGAAAATACTCAAAACTCAAATATGGGCTTACCAAATTCAATCAAATATAACATGGTTTTAGAGTGAAGATTCTTTTGAACATATGGAAAGATATAAAAAATTGTAGTTTTGTAATGTTGATCAATCAATGGGGGAATTCCACTTATATTTTGGCTAGAGTTCTTATGTCTCCTTCCTCTTATTGGGGCCACTC